>WSZQ02073557.1:0-21049 GCA_019419845.2 Weissflogia rhopalogaster
CACATAGAGGCAAGGAGACACTTGCATCCCCTCCCTGGAATATGTAATGTTCTAATTTTTAATGATACCTTTGGAAGCATATTATTAACCCAATTATTATCTCAGTAATTAACCCTTTTTCCTAGTAACACCGACTGGCATCATGGATTCGTTTACATAGTTGCATTACACTGTGAATTTGTAATTTTGTTTGGGCATCACTCTATTCTAGTTTCGGGGATAATTGAAAGTTTATATCAGAGTTGCCCAATCCGTCGATCACGTTTTGGTTTTAGGTAGATCTTCAGGCTTTTTTTTCGGTGTTATGTGTTAACAATCAAATTTTCTTGCAAATAGTAGGAGAAAATATCAACCGGAGTGGCGCCAATTTCAAATTTCGTGAGTGATACTCAGTCGATCGAGAGAACTATAGAAATCGTTCCAGTCGATCCTGAATACAAAATGTTGAGCAGCCCTGGTTTATATCGTGTTATGGACTAACTAACTTTTTTTATTCAATTTACCAAAATTTATACCAATTTGGGTCATATAAACAACATATATAAATGTAAGCCTAAATGTAGATACTCATAACTTTAAACGTACATTAAATTCTGGAAATTTGTAAAAATTTTGATAGATACAAGTGTATGATTATTTACACTGTTATCAATCATTTTTTGGTTTTCAACATATCTCCAACAATACCAGAAACACGCGCATCCCTGATAATGCTTCGATTGTTACTTATCCATTCACTTATCATGTCGTTATCAGTGGTTTGAGTAGCTAGCCCATTCTTATGAGAATTGCAAACAACCGCAAAACCCAAATCACAATTGTTACATACGTGAATTATTTTTTTTTCTTGGGCAATCAACAGGAAAATGGGCATTGTTCAAACTCGTCGCCGCGGCGACGCTTGGGGTTTGGTGTGCCGCATGTTTTTGCGACCAGGCAACCACCACCGGATATATACGCTGCGGTCGTGTTGCACATCCGTATCGTACGTATCCTAGCAACAAATCATTGGTTGTAAAACGGGAGTAAACGCGGTCAGACCTCTAATAAATGTCATAATCTACCGATATAAATAACACGAGTGCGCGCACTGCGAGGGAGAATTGAACGATTATCGGTTCTTCCGATCGCCTAAACTTTGCCCGCGGCGGCTGGCGGCGGTGTGTTGTCATGGAGACGCCACGAAGGGCACCGCATTTTAATCACGCTCCGGTATGGAGAGCAGCGCATCGCGGTGGCGAATAAGTCGAAATTACTGTTGCTTTGTGATCATGGCCAACGCGAAATGAACGGTAAAACAAATATGCTTTCACTAGGTCACGGAAGCGTGTCTCGAGGATGTAGGACATTGCTTGGAAATGCGGATTCTTGTGTGATGAGGCTAGATATATTAGAGGGATTCATTAGAAGATGAGGTAATTGTTATTGCTCCTTCTTGTTTTCAAACTTACTCATATGCTTACATTGTCTCATTGTTTTTATAATGTGGTGCCTTTCTCATCATAAATTCATCATATTACTTGATTTGGTTCTTACTAAGGGGGCTAGACTTTGACAATTGAAAAGCAGGATATAGGGTGATCACCCATGCTCACCCTATATCCAATTTTTATGATCAGGCCAGTATAAATGCTTTTTTGTGCCGCGTCTCCAGCGTCTCCGAATTAAAGGTCTCCATTTTGATCGACTCACGTCAAATTCTCATATGGGGTTTATAGAACGCTTCGCGGATTGCTCATCCCCAACCTAGAGCATTCCTCAAAAATTGATGAAAATGTATCTTCTTATGAAACATTTCTAGTTTCTGCAATTTCAGATATCGTAGTTATTTGCTAATTTCAAGTTTTATGCAACAACTCCAACTAAAGAGAATTTAGTAACTTGCATTTTGTATGGTTCTACAAGAACCCTGCGAGCTATATCGGGAATATATATCTGATATTGGGTCAGTATGTGAAATTTGTTTTAAACCTATTAAGATGCAGGAAGTAACTTGGTCATAGATACTCCCTAGAAACTTCGAATGATCAAAATTAGGTTTAGATTCAGATTTATCCTAGACAATACTGAATACTATACAAATTTCTGTTTGTGTGGCCAAAATTAATCCTATAAAGTTAGATTCGTAAACGACCATGAATATAGTGCTACATATTTCGATGTTGTTTGCACATTTCAAGTTTCATGCCACAATTGAATCGAAGGAATCTTTGACAACTTGCATTTTACATGTCTCTATAAGAATTCTTCGAGTTATCTTTAATATCTGATCAGATACGAATGAAACTTCGTCGTGTGGCCCTTTTTGCCTTTTTTGGGTCTTTCCAATATCAGTCGGTAAAACTTGAGCTAGTTTTAAATCTATCAAGATCCTTCCAAAGATTGGACCTAGGTTTTGGTGCACATTCACTAGAGTTGTGGTCCTAATATTCCACTCCCTCCTTTACTTAAATTCATTGGACATAATGTAAATTTAACCTAAAGCTTTATTTAATTAGATTAAATGCAAAACACAAAACGTTATTGTCATTTTTATTTGTATTATGTATTTTTGAACAACAATGTTCGCAACCTTCCATAACCCACTTAGGAAAACCTATCGCGATGCCGCATTAGTAAAATTAGGACCTTGGAGGTAAGGTCCTGGAACCGATATAAGGCTAAACATGCAAAACTTGCAAACTTTCAACATTGCATGCCCGTTTATCGATTATTGTCATTGTTTGGTTTTCACCTTGGCAACGAAGTTGTGCACCATATTCGTCGGCTGGGCATCTATTTCCCGACGACGATGACGGCGGTGTAGAAAACTGCTCAACGCCGTGGCTGGCTTGCCTACCTGCCCGCCTGCCAGCCTTCGTCGATGATGATGCGCGCAATTAACGGCGGGTGCCCTCGCTTAATTCGCCCCATGACAAACGCGTGATGTCGCTAATGAACTACCGCGCTCTGAGCGCGAAAATATCTGCCAAACGTTTTTCGAGATAAACATTAATTAGCCTGAGACAACATTGCAAATCGTCGGACCGCGCGAGCTTTCTGCGCAATGCTGTTTGTTTTTACGTCGGTGGTAATTAAAAATTGCCTCCCCCAAGGAGGAAAATATTTGTGGTAGCACCGACTTTGCTATACCCTTGGTAAATGTCGTTTATTAAAAATGAAGTAAAGGGTTGATTTTTGAGTAAGAAAAAATCCATTTTGACATTAGAAAGGGTTTTTTGGCTGGAAGAATTTATAAATGTCCAAAAATGAAAAGTGCAAGAAGTTTGTAACTATTATGCGAGGTGTTGTAAAATATGCAATTTAAAGATGTTCAATACGGAATCTTTTATTAGTCATTGTGGAAAAACCTATAAAAATGTCCATTTGTATAATTAGAACCTTAAATGTTCTAGAATACATTGAGATATATGAATTGCCAAGTTAAACTTGAAAATATTGCGTGTTCTGATTAGAAAAATGTGTTATACTCTTGCGAAATTTAGTTTTTGTTCAATCTTTGACTGATTATTACTTTTACTAACCTCATGAGTTGAACTTTACATATAAAATGTATGGATTTATGTGGTTTAATTTGTTCAATAAATTTAAACAGCGATTTCACGGATAGTAAATGTAATATTATCAAAATATATATAATTTGGCCTTGGAAGGGTAAAAACACAACTACTAACACTAACATACAAAAACATTCAAAGTTCACAAGTGGTCGCTGGACTCTAAAAAACACGATTTATTTTATTTTTAAATGTAATACACCTTTGATCTTGGAAGCGTTAAACAGCGATTTCAGTAATAAATGCAATATGATAATGAATCGCAATGTCGCATTTGCAAACATGTCCTGGTGTCTATATAAGTTGCAAAACTTGAAAAGGGAAATATTTATAATGACAACAGTTCGCAAAACTCTCCGCAAATGTAATTTATTAGAGATTGAGTACGAAAAGGGTGTCCTTTTGGCGCAGCCGAAAATACAAGCGCGGCCTTGATGGGGCGCAGTGTTAAAAAATCGTTTCAATTTTAATCGCGGCTGCATACAGACGCGGGTAGCAGGAGGTAACGCATAGAAAATGCGATGATGAGCGGCAGGATAACGTGTGCAAAGTGGTTTTACTCTGTACGGTTTTGTCTGTATTGTGTGTGTGTATGAGGGTGAGGTGCAGACGGGCGTCGCGACGCTTCGGGCACGTCGAATGCGTCGCCATGCCAACGATGGTGGTGGTGCCGTGGCTCTCTCAGCCGGGAATGGGCAACACGTGAGATGAGAGAGCGTTTCCAGGCGGCGCACCAGAAATACCGTGCATATTCCAGTCTAATAGACGTGACGTGCAAAGAAGCCTGCTGCTGCACACGAACACACGTTTGTCAAACGGTTGTCTGTTCTTTTCCGTCATCTTTCGGACGTGGATGCTTGAAATACGCTGAAATCGCTTTCATGCGCCTCGTACGCACACTGTCATGGGTAATTGTGTGTAGAAGCGCTTAATTTTGGCCCACCTTTCCTGTTTTTTGTTTGCTCGAGTTTTTTGCTCAATGTTTTTTTTCAGTGACTAATGAATATATTTTGTATATTTTTAGGTTTGACTACGCTTGGGTGAGAGGCATGTCTCCTGAAAGGGCAGGTACCCCGCAGGAAGAGTGCGCCACGATGCCGAAGATGTCCGTGCCGGGAAGTCCGGTGGCGGGTACGCCGGCGAGGGATGCACAATCTGCATTCTCCTTCCTCCTGGCTGTCGCGCAGAGTCAGACCCAACAACAGCAGCAGCAACAACAGAATGGCACCGTCACCAAATCGCCCGACGATGATTTGACGAGTTTAAGTTGGCTGCAGGATAAGGATTTGTTGAAAGGTTTGCTATATATTTTGAGGTTATCTAATGAAACCTATTGAAGTTTTATTAACCTATAAACACGTTTTCAATAATGTTGCCACATATCGGTTGTCTGTATGAGTCGCGTTAACCTATAAACATTTCAGTGAAAAGTCAATTATTTCAACGCATTACGTATTCGAAATAAATTACTGGCTACAACCCTTTGACTCGTTCTTAGTAGTAGGTAATGAATACTTAAACTTAATCTCTTTGAAAATGTTAACCTAAAAAGTAGTTTCATTACCAACGTCATCCTCCGTTTAGTTTAAGAATATGTTTGTATATAGGAATGAATTTGGTGAGCCAATCACCATCAAATCACATCCAAACGACGCCAATCAAGTGGAGCAGCGCTAATGGAATGCTGAGCGACCACTCGCCGACGAGTGACTATGTCGACGATTCGTCCATCTCGGCCGCCGATTCCTCAAGCAGTTCACTTAATTCGCCCATACCGCAGACGCACACGCCTCCGGCGACCAGCAACGCACAGCAGCATTACCTCGCCAAGTCGGTGGTACACCGACAGGCGCAAACACGATACCGCCATCCCCACACGATACCCTACGATCCCATGGTCCACGTGACAAACAAGCCGCCCTACTCATTCTCCTGCCTCATCTTCATGGCGATTGAGGACTCGGAGCGCAAGGCACTGCCCGTGAAGGAGATCTACGCATGGATAATGGAACACTTTCCATATTTCAAGACGGCTCCAAACGGCTGGAAGAATAGCGTACGACATAATCTCTCGTTGAATAAGTGCTTCCAAAAAGTCGAAAAAGCGCCTGTAGGTTTTACATTATTGACATATAACTAGTGACAGTTTACTAATAGTTTGTTTCTATTTTCTGTTGTTGTTGTTTTAGAATCTCGGCAAGGGGTCTCTATGGAAAGTCGATCAACAGTTCCGGCCGAACTTGTTACAGGCATTGACGCGGTCGCCGTTTCATCCCTGCTCCACGTTGGATCCGGGTGATTATTATAATAAGGCGAAGGTGGCGGAGAAGACGTATTCGTCGCGACTTCCCAATCCCGAGCTGTTTCCCTTCCTCTCGAACGAGATGAGCAAAATGGTGAAGACGGAGATGTCGGACACGGAGTCGCTGGATGAGGCAGACGCCGCCGCCGTTATGCTTAGTCTACGGAATGGCCCGCGCTATCGGGCGAATAAACGAATGGTTATTACAAATTCACCTAGTCAAGATCATACGTACAGCGCAGCGGAAAACCAAACTGGCTCAAATGATGAAGCGTTTGAAAGTGATGAGGAGAAACATAAAATGTAAGTAAAAGTATCAGGTGTAACGTTACCCTCATATTCCTTGAATTTATTTTTACATCTGCTCATGTAAAGCACCGAATTGTCCTGTGACGAACCTGATGTACATCGGCAAACCTCCACGATGCTCATGTAGTGAATTGCTTTCGTTCATTTTGATTCATTCGAGATGTCTCATTTTTAGTCTGACTAGCATGACATGCAAAAGCCGACTTAAAAGATTCCCAAAAATCTAATTAAATCCGCAAAGTTACCACCAGGAAATTTCTTAGTGGTTAATCTTAACGTGAATCATAATATTGAAAGATAGGTTAAATTCGAATCGATTACAAGGTTTCTTTGCAAAATATTTGGCAAAGGATTAGTGAAAGATTAAAATTATTCCATATAGGCATAAATCATTTATATAATATTCTTGGAAGCCCCATTTTCATGGAACTTAATTTCATGTTTTCTGAACCTACTAATTTTCTATTTTCAGTGTACCCATCCCATCATTATGCGTGAAAATCGACTTCGAAGACGAGGAGGACCGAAGAATAAAAGAAAGCGCCGAAACGCTGCTACATTTAGCTGGCGTGGGCGTCGGTTTCGATCGCAAGCGAACGCCAGATATTTCGTACTTTGGCGACGACGATGGTGGTAGTCCCGTTAAACGAGCATCCTACCAACCGGAAGACGCCCCCGAGCTGGATCTCAAGTGCGAGCCGGAGGACGAGGATATTGTCGCAGAAACGATGGCACCATCGACACGCCAATTTCAACCGCGAATGCTGCGCAAAAAATCGCGCTTCCCGAAACACAACAACAACCACCTCATTGCCGCCGACAGCGAGTGGGCGACGGTTGATCAGGGCAGGTAATGGCGGCCGTGTGTGAATTGGACACACGTAAATTAACGCCTTCCCCCATTAAATGAAAACAACATAAAAAAAATGAGAGAAAAGAGTGCGAAATGTGTTCGGACAACAACATCGCGTACGTAATAGACACGCTATAAATCGTTTCAAGTGCGAACTTTTTATACATACTCACCGACGCAAATGATTGTTTTGAAAATGTGAGTGACCCATTTTGCTAGGTGAAAATTTGTTAATCTAACGATTGGTTTTTCATTTCATATCAGCAATACCTAGTTTTGCTGATATGAACCCAACTAGATGTCATCATATGTTGACAACTCTTTACATTTGAACATATATCTATATATTTTATCATTTGTTTTTATTGCTATTATATTATACTAATTAATTGGTTGGCGAAGACCACGACGACCGGCGAAATGTTAGCATGGTACTTTTCCTTTCTTCTAAAGTAAGCGTTAGGAGTGTTTATTTTCGAGCTTTATAAATTTACACGAAAAATATCATTAGTTAATGCATGCACAAGCAAATTGCACAATACACATACACACACGATGCCTGTTTATTGTTAGGCGTTTGCTGTCTTAAAAGAAATTGAACAAATGTTAACCATAAAGAAATTTTGGCAAATGCAACTTGCACATAACGTCAATGTGCAGCCATCTTTTTAACTTATTCATATTTAATTATTGTTAACGTTTAACAAGCTCTAGGAAAATTGCGTATTTATTTTTAAAATAATTAATTGCTTATACATTGTTGCGATCGATTATTTTCGACGTTGATTGATTCGATTGATAATGGTGCTCGAGGGATCTTAACGTAAGAAGCAATACTTTGTCATTGTACACGAAAAGAAAGATTTAATCGTTATCTGCTTGATGATGATAATGCACATCAAAGACTTACTAACTCTGCAATGTAGGTTATCTTGGTATAACCTTGATTTTCAGGTTAGGCTAGGTTATGAAGGAATATTTGTAAAAATTTGAAGAAATTATATCATAAAAGTCTAATTATCTATCACAGTAGGTGTGATGAGGATGGGTATGAGGATAGTGAGGAATACAAATTATGAGAAAACAAAGAGAAATGAAACAACCAAATAGCTTGCGCGTTGTCAGTAATGCGAGCTGTATATTTTTTCTATCACCCGTGATATTTGCTCTTCCTAACTGTATATGAAAATATTTGAAAAAAAAAAGAAACAAATGGTATAGAACAGTATAATTAATATGTGAAATACGGCGTAAAATAATTGTAACATACGATCACTATTGGCGGATAGCGGTGTAATTCAAGTAATTTTCACTCTTTAGCGTACTCTTTAGATGGACGAGGGTGAACGAGCAAACCAAAACGAAACACAATCATTTAGTGCTATTGCATACTAGATGCGCACCAACCAAGGGGACACGAAAATTATTTTTTTCTCGTAGAATGAAACTTTTGAAGTTTGATTATAAGACTTTCTGGTGTGCGGCGGCTTTCGAGCTATTCGGTCGACACTCAGCTTAGGCAATTCTTTAAATGATTGTAGCACTCAACAATTCTAAATCAACAAGCAATACCCACACAACTTTGATGTGATTTTTGTGTACACACCAAATATTTTCATGTTTCGGTTTCGATCTATTCTTTGAAAAAATGAAAGCCTCAACGTATTCCTACTCGGTCTCGTAGTAAAATGTGCCAAAATATATTTAAGCTAAATGTTGAAACTCTTTGATTGCAGTCTAAAACTAAAAGAACAATGTAACTGTCGTTAGGAAATTTGTTAGCTTTTGTATAATTCAAGTTGTAAAACGTTAGCGGTCTTCCAGTTTTATACTGAAAAAAAAATGCAAAAAAGAAATTATGAAAACAGTTCTTGCGATAACGCTGTAATTTTTCGCAAAAGTAGCGCTGTACTTCTGATTGGATTTGTTACCATCGAACTTTATCGCTTTTTCAGGAGCGACAGTCTTTGGTTATTGCGATAGTGTGCGAGAATGCGAATTTTAACGATGACTTAAACAAATTATTGCAATACACAAGCAGTATGTAAAACACAAATCGACAATGATATTTAAATACCATGTTAATTATTTGACGATTTAAGCGACACGATAAGAAGCGATTTAAACGGTGTGTGGCGGATGGAGGCATTTTTTGGAGGTTTCAGTGGGGCTCAGACGAGATTGTCGACGACGGTGGAATGGAACATTAAAATATCAAAGATGTAGCAATAATATCTATAAAAGAAATAATTAATAAAATTATTAATAAAGTCGTTTATACCGGTGTTGATCAAACAAACTATCGTTTGTTTTTTCTGCTTCATTTTCAGTATTTCTTGTTAAAACGTATCTAATTCAATGATATATTGAAGTTTATTTTCTTTTTAACTTTCATCAGCATCTCGCAGAATGTATTCATACTTATTATTGTCGGTAATGTAGATATTTATCTGGGTTTGCTTTTAATGATGCAATTCTTCGGGAGATATCGCACTAATCGAAAATTGTTTGTTATATTTTAAAAACACCGCCGAAATCCTAATCATCCAGACATAAACATTCCGAATGCTGAGACGTCGAAAAAGTCACCGCGAGAACATAACTCTCGCTTATCCTCCCGTTATCCATCTGCGATGTCTTCCTGGGGGGTATAAATAGGCTACCAATTTCCCACAATCGACAGTACGTCATTGAAGTCCGTCTCCGAGGTCCACTGTCAGCAGCGAGTCCGTCATCTTCGTCCATCGCCGGCTGTGAGTCGTCACTAGCGAGCCCGCCGACTTCAACAGCCAGTCCATCACTATCGAGTCCGTCGTAATCAGCGAGTCAGTCTTCATCGACATCTCTTTTATTATTGCACAACAACTCCACAATGTTTTGTGCGGTTTCAGCCATTTTATTTCCTCATCATTCAATTTAATAGCAGCAAATAATCTGTAAAAACCGTTTGTATAATTCCTCCAGTTTCATGATTTCATTGACCTACATCTAAACAAAGAAACAACATTTGGTGTTAATTGTCACATTGGTAAGTTTGCTAATTATGAATTATGTTATGTGTATGTATGTTTATGCTTCTGCTAACTTCTTCAAAATGCTACTCGTCGAAAGTTTCCGAGTAAATCGCAAAAGAAATACTTTTGGCAGACTTTTAGAATTTGATCTGCCCTTTTTTACCAATTTTGTTGGAAATTCTTGATCTTCGAATTATATTTGCTCAAAATTAAACTAAAATACATTGAATATGCTATGGGAATTATTGGATCTGTAAAATACTTCTAATTTTATGCCTTGAAATTGTATTTAGCGAAAATATAGGAAAAATCTGGTTTTCCCTGTCTCTTACATAAACTACGAAAAGAAGGCATTTAGTAAAAAATATCTGTGAAAATGTAGTTATGTTTAATCAAAGAATACATTAAGATAATATTAAAAATATTAAATTCTCTGAGATCTCTGAAAGCATATAGACTGATTCATATTTATTTTGCATCATGCAATTAAGATACTAGTTTTATAATTAATGGATTACTAACAATTATTTGTTTAGACGTTTTGTTTCTTCGCCTTTCGACCATTGTGGACCACGCGGAAATATCATTTAATAAGCTATTTCTAATTAATTTCTAATGTAATTGGCTCTTTAGTCATCTCTCCTATCAGTATTTCTTTCTTCTTTGGAACTGTTCTCTCCAACGTTTTACTCTCCGTTTCCTTTAATCAGGTACATTTGTGGCTTCGGTTGGTTGCCTATCGTGAAACGGCATTTTCATTTTTTAATCCAGTTCGAATTTTATCGTTACAAAATTGATAAAACTTATATCAAACACTAGAATTACGTATTTCCTAATTTTATTGAGCCATACCATTGAGGTCATTGATACAATCGTCTGACAATCACTATTCATCCGATACATCATAAACACCGATATTATATTAATAGTTCATCATTAAAGTAGTTCAGCGTTTATATAAATTTAATAAATTCATATATTTAGTCTTTTGTTTATGTTAACATTATGCAACTGAAACAACATCTTAAGATGTTGCGTGTTGTCTGCCTTCTTGTCTATCTTGTTCTTGCCAAACCCGTTGCTAAGACGGCTAACAATAAGACGCTGCAGTCGGTCATGCTTGTCGATGACCGTGCCTCGTCGTGCGCGCTGAGCAAGCACCGCATGCGCATCGCAAAGCCGACTTCAGCCTCAGTCAGTCGCCGTGCATCTGCGTTTCCGTTCGTACGTCGCATGCCGTGCGTCTCCTTGTAATCGCACGCTCGCCAAAGAAAGCGATTTATAAATACACACCGCGTAACTGGTGTGTGCTTCCTGCAAACAAACACTCGAATTGTTGGTAAATACATCAATACATTGCGATACTAACTGATCAAAGCCGGTGATCAAAGATTGGTGGTGTGTGCGCGAGAAGCTGTGACTTCACTGTGGGTGTAAATAAAGAATAAAGGTTGCTGCTACCAAGAGAAGACGAAGAAGACGCCTTCAAGAACACCAAACAAGCTGAGTTCTCTACAAGACACGCGCAAGGAGATCAAATTTAAGTAAGGTAAGGTTATTAATAAATATTTAAATTTTATTCATAATTAATTAAGTATTGATATAATCCTTCGTCTGAGGTATTTAATTCTCAATGAAGAAGAAAATTTAATTATTGTTTAATGTTTAAAAGGATTTCCTTTAAAATTTTCTCAGCAAGAAAGAAATAAAACTTAATACTAATAGCTCTATTGTCACAGTGTTTTGTTGACGTAGTAAAATCTAAAATAGCGTTAAATATGCAAATCGGTAATTGTTTGGCAATTGTTTGAAAAGCGTAAAATTCCAAATCGTTAAACAAAAGAGACTCGTCGTCCTTTTTTCCATATTGAAGGTATACGGAGGTAAAACACTTTCCGAAGAGGGCCGGACCCCCGATATTTTATTTCTTTGTGAGGAATCACCTGCGAGGCATCCGACGAGAGGAGGTCTCGCCGAAGCGCGCGGCGTATTAAAAATATGTTCGAGATGTCGGCGCAACCTTTGCGCCCTCTGCTCGCGCCGGTTCGACCATCCTGCCCGCGCTCAGGTGAGTGTCTTCGCCGCGCGCAGGTTGCACACGCTGGGGGCCGAAATCTCTCGCGTTCGTGGCGTGTGTCTCTTCCTCGTCTTGCATTTGCTTTGGATGCGGGATGGTCGAAGCCGCGCTCTCGACTCTCGAGGAAGAGATAAAAGCATGCTGGTACTACCGGTATACAGGTTTCCTTCGCGTGCTTGTTGCCCATCTCGTACGAGCTCAACCTGTTGAGATTGCGCATAACTTGGAGGAAAAACGCCAGCATTTAGCTTAAGCCCTCTGCCTGTAGACGTGGGCTCCGTGTTTAATTATCTCGCAAATTTATTACACGCTTTAATTGGATTTGGATTTTTGAATCGTTTTACTCGCTGGCATTTCGAATTATAGATAGACACTGTTGGTACTAGAGTTACTATAGGATAATATATATGAATCATCAGTGCATACGCTGCATATTTGGCGCTAATCCATGTAATAATCTTGTTACTTTACAACGATGCAAGAGGAGCTTAGCGTGTTACTTTGATTTCCTCGCTCGGTAGACAGGTATTTTGTATAATTCCGGTTAAGTACGGATTTTACGAGTCGCCGTGGATTAATAATCGAGGTTCGGCTGCGAGTTTGACGCGATCGGTGCCTTCTTAGGCGACGCTAAGAAGCCATAACGAAAGGACATTTCTTGCGATTCCAATTAGGTGCGCGCGTCGTTGGAGGAAATTGTGGTGTAATGCAATTGTGGTACTGCGATACTCCTCAGCACGGAAAGAAGGTATATACGATTGCTGTGTGAAAATGAGACCAACTGTTGTTCGTCTTGCAGCTGGTAATTTCATGTATATTCTCACATTTAATTTAGTTGGACATAAACAGAGTGAAATGTCCTTTTTGTTATTTTATTTGATTAGGTTATGTTTAATAATATCCAGGTTAATACATATTGCAGTTTGTTTAGATTAGAGCTAAGGTAGATTAGAAATTGTGTTAAAGTTATGGGCGTTTTCTTTCTTTTTATATGTGTGTTTTATGCACACAAAGTGTCCATTTTATGAAAATGTGCTAGGTATTACGAAAGTAATTCTGCTCTAATTACTGTATGGTATTCGAATACCAATTTCTTAGTTGGATCAGATTTCCAATGACATTGTATCATGCTAGTCTATAAATTTAAGTAAGTATTAGGTTCAATTTTTGTTTATTTCTATGCAATTTTTTTTACTTAAGTCAATTTTTTAAATGCATTTAATGTTTGCCATATTTGATTTTTTAGTCAATTATAGAATTATCTGTACCGAATTTTCTTGATGAATAGTATAGAGTAATTTTCATAGAAATTGTTTTAGTCTAGTGATACTTCAGCACTGTGCTGTAGAATCCTCAAAATGTTCTGGAACCAACAGTTTTCCATGGTTGACGGATTTTCGTATATTAAAGGTACAAGGGAATGTCATACAGTGGCGTGGGTCATGGCTCTTTTGAAAGTTAGGGGAGGGGTGGGGGGAGGGGTAAAAGCAAGCAAATGTATTTTTATCAGTACTCATTGCCATAAAATCGACAAAAAAAAAACTAAATTAATAGATTCCAGGAAAGAGGCCTTCGCCGTATATGGTAACTCTTTGATTTACCATTTCCGAGTTAGACAGGTTCCGCATAATACATGTCTATTTACATGCCATAAGTCACAGAAACCAACGGACCAGAACATTTTTCAGTTGTTGGGTAGGATTCCGTGTACTGAAGGTTCCGCATACGGAAGAGATCATTGTAGTATCTAATTTCGAAATTATCGATTTAAATTGGTAGCGCTATTTTAATTTCCAGTCTTTATCAAAGCTGCTGTTCCAATTTCAATAACGATATGTCGAAAGTCTATTCTTCTGCGCCTCGTTTTTCTTCCTGGACTTTGATTTGGTTTGTTACGGAATTTCTATAAGTAAAACTTCTTGCAAAATGAGGCAAAAATATAGTGCACCTTGTGATTCTACGACATTAACCAATATAATTCTTGGAAATACCACACAAAAAGGCCAAGCTTGTATGTTCAATATTATTTTTACTTATAAACAACGAAAATGTTATTTGAATATTACATGTTTCTCATTATTTCTTGACAAAATGCTAGTACGATAATTTAGTTTACAATTGGTATTATTATTTGGAAGTAATGCACGTTTTAAATACAATTTGTTTGAATATAATCAGCAATATGTACTCAGGTATTTAGTATTGTTACCTAGTTCCATTATTAAATTATTCACTTTGCGGTTTGCATTTTTCTTTTCTATTCTATTTAGCAAAATCCTACGTGACTGAAATCATGTCTATTTTGACGTCATTGCGTTTAAAAATGCCACTATCATCCCGGGCAACGATGATGCACATGCATTCATAATTAAATCGTGTGTTCTCTCATTATCATCGCGATTTACCTTCATTTGCGTGCGATTATCAGGTATTTTTAAGCACATCAAGTAGTCGCGGCTCAAGTGCACCGCACTTATAATACTTAACCTCACCGTGCAGGCGCGCGTATTAAAGCATGCTTATGTCTACCTGCGGCGAATCGAATAGACAAAAACAAGAAAAAAGAAACTATCGCCGGCGTAAAATTACCGTCGTATTGGCAAGCGCCGTAAAAGGTGCGCATGGCGCATGGACACTTGCATGAATCAACCGTTCGCCTGCCGACGTTCATAATCCGACGGTAATCACTGCCGTCGTCGGTCGTCGTTGTCTTGCGCTAATATATGCTTCATTCTAATTCATATCTACATTGGCCATATTTGGCGTGAGGTTACGGCGCGCGGCCGTTAATGGCGCGTTGGATTAACGAGCGGCGTTTGGTTAATCCGTGGATTTGTGGATGGATGCGGCAGCGTGCGGACATAATGAAGTGGAGAAGTGTTTCGCCGAGTTGCAGCGAGCGGATTCAGATAGAGAAAGCACGAAAGAAATGAGCACGTGCGGCTGCGTGACGCCAACGCCAAGTTTTCCACATTTACGAAACGTATCGGATAGCCCGCTCGACTTAATTCTTGGTTATGCATCGACAGCTACAAGCTGGATAACGTGTAATTAAATGTTTTCATTTGTGTTTTATTAATGAACATACATTTTTAAAACAGGTTTTCCATTTTCGGTTTGTTTGAATCGAGAATTTACCTGTAGTAATTCAAGAATCTTCTATTTTGTTCTGTGATTTTATTGGTTTACACATAAACATTCTTGGTTAGACTTGTTTTTTTTTTGCTTGCAGTTATATTATCCCATGTTAAATAAACGGTTGTTAAATTTCGATAGGTTATTTTGTATAAAATTATGAATCTTATATTCGATTAGGAACTTCTTGTAAGGCCACTAGTTGGGACTCTCTTGGGTTGATGTTACGCTTCTCAAGCATACGGTCTGTTAAGAAGCTTATATATTTAACAGCGGCAAATATGTCGGCAATAATAAAAAAACACTCTTCATTGAGCGAGGTAATTCCCGCTGTTCAGAAAAGCTTTGCGATAATCTCGTGAAGCGAGTAGGTGAATCGTACAATGTGGATTCACTGGCAACCATGTCGAAACGAAAATCAACGACGAAAATCTCTGCAAGTTTGCAGGATGAGTGATAAAATACGATATGTAACTGCTAACATGCAGCACGAAAGGCCGAAAACGAATGTGTTAGTGCTAACACGAATGCAAAATATGCGATCGTGGTTGCTTCAGTGCCAGAATTGGTTTCGTTATCAATCATGGTGGACAGCGGTAACATCAATGAATTAAATTGGGTACACAATGTCAAATTCGCCGCTACAGGTAAAATATGCCAATTTATATAAGTTATAATAGGTTATTGAAATTAAGTAAGGTTAAGTTAGGTTATATCAGTTTCGTTAAGGAAGATTATATGTCTTAGCCTTAGATAGATAAGGGCAGAAGTGGTAGTGTGAAGTCATTGCTGTCAAGGGATCGGAGTGGATCGGAGGAGAGAGAAAGGAAGGTCAGGATGGGGCTGGAATGCACAAAATGTGTATTCTGTGTGACAGGGGTGCACCTGGCAAGGGACTGTGAAGGGCTGAGATAGGATCGCAACGAAGAGGAAGGAATATTGTCGGAAAATGGATGTTATTGCAAAAGTGGTGTTGGGGAAGAAAATGGCGATCCTGAACTGACATACTTATAGTTTTGTAAATGAGTTATTGCTCGTTTTATTTTTGTTGTTTTTTATTTAATTGTGCAAGACTGTAATGGTCCCTCACGAAGACGAATGCCAATAAAGGTTATGTATATTAGGGTAATTTAGGGTTTGCGGGGACTATCAGCGGGTGAAAAGCTCAACCAGCCTGACCAATAACAGCCGAGCTCACAATTACGCAGGGAAAAGACAATGCACACTGCCGAACTCAGTATCAACTGCATCGCAAGGCGGCTAAGGGACCGACGCCGCCTTGCGACGCCTACTTCGCGATTACTCTCGCTAATAGTGTCAACAAGACCTTCGAAACGACCTTGAGGTCTGAACTTGAATAATGGCGACCCTCGAATATGTTTGTGTTGACAGTTTCCGTCGTATGTCCTCCGCTGTCATCGGACGACGTATGCGTTGATATAAGGGTTGCCTACAATCCCATTGAACTGACTTTAACATGTATCTTAAGTTAGGTTATATATGTTAGGTTATATGGGTAGACTTCCTTAAACTTATATATGTGAGTTGGTAATATGTTGCTAAAGAGACAAAATGGTATGGGGAGGGGGGGATTGGTGGTAGTGTGGCGAATGAACTGTCATATATGGTTGTGGTGGCGAAGGGAACGGAATATATTCAAGAGGTATTAAAGAAGATTGAAAAGTATATGGACAAAGAGGACTTAGTATGACTCTGGATAAGACAAAGTCGATGATGTTTAGAAAGCCGTGTGTTTGGAGGTGGAGGAACAAATTAGACAGGGTTACATACGTGGACGCTCTTACAACCCTCGATTCCAGGCGATAGAAACTGTGGGGAAGAGGCCGGAATATGTAGACTGCAGAGAAAAGGAGCCACGGATAAAGATGCAAGAGCAAGGTGTTCTTTGGAAGACAGAAGATGCAAAATTACTTTTGTTTATGTAACATACAAGACATTTGTAACGCTTCCATTTGTTCTAGATCACATTACCATCTTTAAGGTTATATTAAGGTAGGGTAGGCTAAAACCGAGCCGATGTATTCTCTACACAATTGGCGTTATTAATATACGTCATGGCCCGCAATAGTTTTGTGTTACCGCTGTAATTCCTATTTAAATAATAACATATTATTTAAAATAGGTTATGTGATAATTTTTGAATATCACCATAATAGCCTCCCGAAATGCATCTCATCATCTCTTCAGTATATGTCGTCTATCAATGTTCCATGGCTTTTACTTCCACAAAGAAAGTTATTAATTTTTTACACTTTCATTTTAAATGAAATTTATATGTGGAAAGTTTATACTGAATTTGCCAATTTTGTATATTTTCATAAAAGTAATGCTTGACAGTAATGAATTCCTCGTTTAATGATATTAATTCCAGATGGTGAATTGGCATTTGTAATTAAACATTCTGCAATCTTACGAATTGCTTAAACTACAGTTTATGAAAGTCGTTTTAATTCTTACAATTAGCTTACTGTTAAATTCTCAAATAAATGAAATAATAATACTTATTGTTCAGCCAAGTGGCGCAGTGGTATAATCGATGACCACTGTCCATGAGGTCCCGGGTTCGATTCTCGGTGGGGATGCATATTAAAGTGAATTCTTCTCTTATCAATAGTGTTAGTCTGTAATATGACTAATTACGCTGAAAAAGAATTGAATAGAGCTAATGACCATAGCAGTCGATGCTCGGTAAAATCAAACAAAAAAAAAACTTATTCCTAATATATCACAATTGCACATTTCTAATTGCTATTAGTTAATTATATGCATATTTCGGAATCGCACCAATCGTGCCGCCAATTTCATAGACTATTATTATAAACAAAGATATGCAACGCGACTTACAATCAACCATAACCACACTTCAATGCACGCCGGCTTGTACTATCATTATCGCCGTCCGGCCGTGTACGCCCATTATATATCTTGGATGCTCTATGCCGACCTGTGCGGATTAGTTATGGTCGCCACGACGAGTTGTTAATAATCGAACATAAATTCGTGTGTGCCGTTCTCGATCGCGCAGGTCTTGCGCCGCGCATTGACTTGTCGATACGTTTCGAGTGTCGGCATTCCTTTCCGGATTCGTTGCTTAAGTATGCTTGATATATTTATAGTCGCATTTGCATGCCATTGCTCGGGGATTTGTGTGGTAATGTCGTATTAATTATTGTTTATTTGCGGCCCGGTCAGGTTAATCGCCGATGAGAGGAAATTGTTTGAGCACTTGTATCCGGTATTTGTTGGAATCGTCTTTAGGCAGTGAAGGGAAAAACGGTTTTAATTGTTTTAATTTATAGTTGAATTAAGAGGTAAGGCCACGTTTATAAAGTTGCCTAGTTCCAGCTTTGTTTTCAATTCCAAATAGACTTGCTTCCCCTGGTATGTTCATTTATATTATTAGGGTTTATTGGTAATATTTGGCAGCCTCTGGATTTTGGGATTTTACCAGAAGAAGGTGTGTGAGATTCGGTGGTCTTAAAACTCCCTGTCTCTACTTCCTGGAATCTGGGATTAGTCGCCTTGTCCATTTCTCATTCAGAGTATCCAGTTCTCTGGCCATTCGCGTTTTACTTCAACCCGCTGGTATGAATTTGCCGCCTCCCTGAAACCAGAGTTCGCCCTTCAGTACCCTTTGGGTATTGTGGAGTAGACTGTGCTGGCCCTTGTATGCTCAAATCATTTAATAGTCGTGGTTGCAAGAAATACAATTCGTATATGGCAATATTTGTTTGTTTCGCAACTAAAGCCGTGCTTATTGAACTGGCAACGTCTTCGACTTTCGTAGCATTTTTGCTTGCTCTCTAAAATGCTTTATTGCACGTCTTCGTCAGCCAAGAGTCTTGTACTCAGATAATGGCACGAATTTTGTGGGCGCAAATCGTGAATTCAAAGAACTTGGCACATTGTTTCGGGCCCAAGCGCTTTATTCCTGTGCGTAGTCCTCATTTCGGTAATTTATGAAAGACAGGGGTAAAGTCAGTCAAATATCACCTTCGTCGCGTCCTTGATTCCATCACACTTACGTGTATTAGCCTTCATGTAATTCTCGATTATAATGGAACTGAATGCGATCCGCCGAAATTTCAGGCATCTACATTTTCTCCTCTAGGTTAGATTAGGGAAAATGTGATTTCATATGAAATTAATTAAGCGAACTTATTAACTTATTTGCATGAAAAATCAAAGTTAAAAATAAGTACCAAAATGTTGTTTTGTTTTTAATTTCTCGAGTTCTTGGGCACGAGTTTCACTTATTTACAACGCTGTAACTTGCGCCTGTTATATTTGTGTCCTGTCCATAGGCACGACATTTCGTTGTTCAAATGTTGCGTGTTCTATCTGTTCACCATGTGTGTTGTTTTCTGTAGTGCGTGTGGCGACGGTAAGTCGTCTTACCTACGCAAACGTTTCACGTTCCAAGTGAAATTACAAGTTTCCTTCCACACGCACGTACCCGACAGGTTCATCTAATTAAGCACGTCAAAAGATAGAATATAGTACGCCTTAAAACGATAGAGAAGTATCAAACCAATATACATAATTATATTCTTTAGCTTGCATTCTTCAGATATTTATAAACATTTCTCTCAATGGTGTTGGCAATAAATTTCACGACGAAACGTGCCTGAGTTTTAAAACACCGAAAATGTAACGATCTTTGAATGTCGAAAATTTCGGCAAAAATAGGTAGCCGCTGATCACGTCAGGTAAATCTTGTGTTAAACACCATTAAATACTCGAAAATCTGAAGTGAGCACCTCTCCACGCTCGTGTTGATGACGCTGGCGATGTTTTCGGTCGTAACTCTGCGATTTGGTGTGTTTCATTAGTTTCGACGGGTTTTGAAAAACGAAAATACCTAAATCACGGCAGGTAAACCCCCGTACAGGTATATGATGCCTCGCCTGCATCAGTCGATTTTATTCGGGTGTCTGGCCAAACAAGGCTGACGTGTTGCGCCTGCCGTTAATATTTTTTCTACCTATCTCAAAAATCATTTGCTCAAGAGTCATTTTGGAGGTAGATCAAAACGGATGCGTGATTATGACTGCCATAACGCATTCTAAAACAAAAAAAGGTGACACACACCAGACAGGCGAGTGGTTGAATTAACGAAGGAAAAATAATTGAAGGTGCCATCGTATTAATGGCTTTGTACGGTTGAAAAACAAATAGACGCGCAGGTTTTGTCTGCTTAATGACAGCTCAAGGTGTGATTAATTATCACGATTTTTTGTTTCAACGTCGAACCATTGGGTTGTGAATTTTTATTTATGCTTTTTGTATATACATTCTTGTTGTTTTTTGTTTTTTTGGACGAAAATATATTTAATTTGACATATATATCTACAAAATCTATAAAATAAACATATAGTTAGCAATAAAATAATGTGTTTTAATATTTAAAATAATAATGTGCCTTGTTTGTGAATGATGTATGCCGGCACACACTGAAATTTATGCGTTTTTGTGCTTGGAAAAACACTCTGGACATTCCTTCATGGACTCAACTTCATCAATCTATAACATTTAATCTAAACAATTAATCGGGAATGGCTATTTCACTAGTTAGTGACAAATTTAATTCTGAACCGATTATTATTTGATTTGTATTCATAGAAATGTGGCAAATGTAAATAAAAGTGTGATTTTTAGAAGAAGTCATTTCAAGTCATTTTTCTGTCAGTGAAATCATCGCCGTTATTAAACTCAACTTTTATGACTTCTTACATCGATTCTAAGTAATCAAATGAAACAGGAGTCCCAGGAGTTAAAAGC
>WSZQ02073600.1:0-21036 GCA_019419845.2 Weissflogia rhopalogaster
ACAAATATAAATACAAATATTTTCGAGTTCATCGACACTTCTTATCTTGCGATGCCCTGTTGATTCATACATCAACAAATTTCCATTTATTAGTATCGTCATAAAACGGAATTGTTAATTAATTTGTAAAATTGACTATAGTATGAATTTGAAAAATAATGAGATAGAGATTATTAATAATATTATTGTTCATAAACTGTAAAAATATGAAAGAGAAAAGGAAAATGAGGAGAGGTACCCTAAGCATGGAAAAGCAGTTGGGGCTTAACATCAGAAAACCGAAGATAAACAGGCAAATGCCTATGAAAAAAGAAGAAGAAAAATCTGGAGAGAAAAGGTGCAGAAATAGTGAAAACACCCTATTCATCCAATAAGAAAATAATAAAGTATCGGAATAACTCAGCCAAATATTAATCAACCAGACAATATCTAAATGAAATAAGATATTCCAATTAATCTTGACCGGATTAGGAGAAATGAGACAGATATGCGTAATATTGTCATACTTAGTGACAGATCGTAAAGTTTCCATTGTTTCTAGCTTTGAATCATATGTAATCATAACATTGATATTATAGATAGAAGTTGGACGGGCGCTTATGCTCACCCATTTATGTGTGAGGTAATTAGTTGCATTGTCAAGTTGATAATTGTCGAAATAATGGCAACAAACGGCGTCACACACAGTAAACAGGGAATGGTCAAGAGTCAACAGGCGATATCCTGATCCCGGGTAATTCTCGGCACACTTGGAAGATGGGTGAGATGTCCGTGACAATATTACAAAAGATTCAGAAACTGTAAAACTATCTTAAGTTGGTATAGAGTTTTGGAAGAGGAAAGAACGAGAGTAAGAAGTTAAAGTACATAAAAAGGGAAATAACTTGATATATGTGGCAAATTGTTCGACTGACGAATAAGGGTGAAAAACCTCTATTGAAGTTCAGATTCAAATTTTCATAAAACAGCTCATTTTAAAAGCAATATAAAAGAGTTTTATCATAATGGGATTCAAAGAAGTTGGATACCATGAGAAAGTAGAAGAATTTGGGAGCATTTTAATGTTTGTTTCATCTTTATAGTTTTATATTTAGTATGAAAAATCTTGAGCAAAAGAACGTAACGAAACTTGCGAAAAGAACAAGCGTTCGTAGCGAGCGTACTGTCGAATAATTTTGGCCCACGTTTGGCCACTGTGCGCCGTCCGCGAACTCCTGACTTCGCAGTAAAAACACGAACGAAAGTTGGGTGATCCGCTTGCAACTGTTCCCAGAAAAAACCCATATGCACAGTGTTCAGAGCGGTGAACAGGTAATACCCCATAAAGAGTGTGTAACACCAAAAAATATATAGTAGAGAAGGAAGGTGCAGAAACCATGAAAACGCACTACTCACTCAAAGAGAAAATAATTAGGTATCGGAATAACTCAACCAAAAATTAATCAACCAGGAAATATCTAAATGAAATATAACACATTAGAATGTCATTCGGTAACTTTAATTTAAATCTAATCCGGATTAGACGCGTAGAAAACCTTCAAACCACAAATCGAGCGCGGCGCGGCGCAGCTGTATCTCAAAAACAGGATAATACACTCGAAAATATGCGATAAATTAATGCATGATTACGTACGGTATCTTTTCCGTGGTTAATGAGTAAGTCAAGACGACATTTGGAAAATTTATATCGCCATGATTTATGTCGCTGCTTTGCTGCGCCCGGTCCGCGTGTGCCATCGCCGTCGCGTCTTCTGACACACACCGGGTGTTAGTTTTTCTACACGCGCGCTGATACGCTGATTAATGACTTAATAACGCGCCAACTAATTATAAATAAGGTAATTTATGGCGGCGCATTCGCCAATATAAATTAAATGCCTAAACGGCGACCTTGGGAGGGCTGCATGCATGCACTTGCGCTTGAGTAAGTCGCGCATGCGCATTTATACACACAACAAACGCGCGCAGTCGCAAATTGTGTGCCACTTGTTTCACCGATGAACACCTCATATCGACCACACGTTTATTCCAATTTCGATTGTGTGTCGGCGATTAGGATTCGTTTCTTTCCCCCTTCCCTCCCACCGCCGCATGCTCAAGAGCCCCACCGAGTTGCACGCATTGTGTTTTTCCTCGTCGGTGATTTATTCAAATTTCGCGCCGGTCGCGCCTGTCCAAGCCTATGGCCTTCTGTCAAGGATAACCGGGAATGCGTTGCGTCGCGTCACATCTGACCAACACACGCTCACTTGTATTAAATTTATAATCCCCTGATGTCTTCCGAGAAGTAATAGCAAAAAGTTATTAATAATCATAACATGCGCCCGACTTCGACGCATTTTCAATATGAATTATTCATTATTGTAATGCCAATCTGTCAGTAGTTTATTTGGATAATTGCGTGATTAATTTCCGTGGCATAAACGTCGCATAAAGCTAGTCATTTAAATGGCCGGAGCGAATTTTTCGGTTTTTATCAACGTTGAAAAATGTGGAAATTTGATTCGGAATTCGCCTATTCAGCGGTATTACAAACATACTCGTTATAATAAAAGTCCACTGTAATGGACAAAGTTTACATTCGTTACGGTCAATTATGGCATTAAAGGATAGAGATGGACGGTTTCAAAGGAGGCACACATACACACAGTAAATATTTGCTTCTTGAGACTTCCTTATGTAAGAGAATCTTAATTATGTTTGGACATTTTTCAAAGTCACAATACTTGTTCGTGCTCTTTAAGTATTTCAATTGTTGAATTTTCGGTTTTACATGATGTAAAATAAGTAATTGTTTTGCAATGCAAGGTGACTAATCTGCTTTAGTCGAAAGTAAAGCATAGTTAGGAAGAGTTAACTGACCACAAGAGTAAAGAATTTCAAAGTAGAATGCAACTAAACATGTCAGACGATGATAAAATATCGATATTTGTCGAAATCGATATTTACAATTTTCCGATATATCGATATCGAAATATTGACTTGGAAATATCGATATTATCAATATCGATCAAATCGAAATTGCACAGGAACGTCGTCTGTATACGGGTTTAAGGACTAATTGCAGTTCCCAACAATCTGCAGTGATTATTAATTCATATGAAATCTCGGACTGATACACCGGCTACAGCAGTGTTTCTAACCTGTATCCGTGATTTTTTCTTATTGTCAATCTTATGATAACGACGAAAGTCGATATTTAAAGTAATACTAACAATAATAATAAATACATAGATCTATCAGTCTTTCCATTAAATATAATAATTGCAATAATATATAAAAGTAGCAATATTATAATTGCAATACTAGCAAAAAAGCGATGTTGATCTTAATCTTATTAGTCCAATACATATCAAAGGATTAAGAATTATGTTATAGTAGAACCTAAAATGTGGCCATAAAAAGAAAAATTGCCAATTTTGAACTTCTCAGACGGCGATTACGTCAATGACATGTCAAAACGATATTAAAAATTTTGATATCGATATAACGATATTTTGGAAAATGAAATTATCGATAAATATCGAAATTTGGAGCCGATATATCGATATTTAGTCTAGGAAAATCAGACTTAATTGATTTTAAAGCAAAAAGAAGTATGAAAATTTCATAATTGAAAAGAATACGCAATAATATTAATACTTCAAACGTTAAATAGTTCGATAAAGAACAAATAAATGATTGAAGTAGTGGAGGGGGAAGCTGCAGAAAGTGTGTAACCACACTATTCTTACGTCATATGAACTCCAAGAAAGAAATAGCGCATATTAATATTTTTTCCAATTGCCAAATAACTATTAGTAAATTCCATTTGATCGATTTTCTCTACAACTGAAGAGTAATTAAGTAATAAAAAGTTAATGAAATGAAACATTTACTTCTAAAGATTTTCATCAGGTGCAATTATATGCAGCTAAACTAAAGTCATGGATTTATATGAATCAACTAATAAATATAATTGTATTGGAAAGCGTAGTAAGTGCAACTTTCTCCCCAGACGCGGATCGCAATTGCTCGGCTACGATTCCAAATCGAGGTAATCGAGACGCAATAATCCTACTCCTCCTCCACCACCGCAGCAACCTTACCAGGTAGCAGCTTCCGAAATCCCTACCGGTGCGCCGCAACTCAATTATTGTCGCCTTATCGCGGCCGCCCGTTTGTTCTGCGCCACCCGATAATAAGCTCGTTTTCAGCTCGATTAGTTCGTTACGAGTGCGCCATTATACGCGAGATCGCGTCGGCTGCGGCCCGCGCGGCTCGTAAAAATTTATGGTTCAATTACACTGAAAAAGACAACCGTAATTGGCGCTCTTAACGCTCGATAATTGCATTGCGTATTGTGGGCAAAAGCGCGGTAGTCATTCTCGGGTGAGCGCGCGCGTGTACTTTTTATGTGCTCGGATCGACCGACGTTCGTTGCGTTGCGTTCTCGCGTGTGTTTTGGGGCGTTGCGCGTGGAAAGAAGTCCGACGATTGTGAATCAATCGCGACGGCCCACCGGCTACCGGTGCGCCGTTTCAAATTAGAAATCAACGAGTTGGTGACAATTTTAATTGATAGAAAAATCGCCTTTGCCATATCGCCACATCGCTGTCTCACGATTGTTTTCGAAAGTTTTTTGCTTTAATTTCTCGAAAGTTTAAATTTTCTTACAATTAGATCCGGCTTTACCACAATTTGAATTGACGCAACTTGGCTTAATTCCACTTTTCTGCTGACTTAATAAGCCTGTGAAAATGCCATTAGCGTTTTTTAATCGTTAATCAGGTTCGATCGTAAATATTTAGAAATTTCGTTTTAAATATTTAATTAATCAATTAATTTGCAATTAATTACGTCATTTTCTTCGAAGAGATCAAAGCTTTCTTGGTAGTAGGCAAAGGTTGATTAATTACCATTTTTAATTGACGATAATCAATACATTTATTTAGATATTTGCTAATTTTATACTCATTTTGTACACAGACTATTATACTTTCAATATTTTTGCATTTTTAGTATTTGTTTACGTTAAAAATAATAAATTCATGAATCACATAAAGAAATTCATGAGAAATCATGAGAATTGATATTTTATGGATCTCCAAAAATGATATGGAGCCAACACATTGACAGAATAAAAGACCATATGCTAACAAAAGAGGAAAAGGACTCATATCCGATCACCAGGAGAGAAAGAAAAACACCACCAAAATATTGACGAGAATTTTGATCATTAAATTGAGAAGAAGCCAAGTAAAACATAGGCATTGTTTACTAATACTTAAGTAAATGAATGAAGGAGATTTATCCCATAGATGACTATCCTCAGAATTATAATAATAAGACCCTATGATGTTCTAAAACCCTTTAAACCAATTATAGATTTTACGAAATCTGCAATGTTCATCATTTTCCCAGAAACGACTGAGAATAGTAGTATAATTTAATATGTCTGGAGAGTTACAAGGAAATGACTGTAAGTCTGGAATATGTCTAATTATAGACAATTTTTTCAGACATTTATTCAGATCTTTGTTAATTTTATACCAATCTATGTTATTAATTTACTTTCTTTAATTTTGCATTTTTTGCATTTATTTGCCAGATAGAGAATTATTCCTGGAATGATTGGGCACAATATGCAAGGACCTAGTGGCAGTGGTCTATACCAGGGCCGACCCAGACGTAGGCGTCTTTTTTCCAAGCAATTTTGACCTGTGACAAGGACCGAGGTAGCGGTCCTCCCATTTAAAGGAATTTTCAACCACGATTCGAGGATTTCTTTATCGACTTGCGGTACTTCTGCGATACCAATAAAAATGACACTATCCCACTCCTAGAACAGAAGGACCTCAAGCATAAAGTGCCCAGACGACCTTAATCCGCCACTGATCTGTGGTATTCACTGACTCCCTTGGGTCTTCTAAAACTCTCAATATAATATAGCCAGGCTATAGCGAAAGTTTTTCTTAGATACGACAAGGAACATTAGTCACTCTCTAAACTTCTGATTGCAATTGGCTAATCCTAGCAAGTTTCAAATGTCTGTCGGTGAAAATGAAGGTATCAATACTTGTATAATTCTGATTTTACAATTGATTCTGGCTTAGACAATTACAGGTAAACGACTATTACCTGGTTAACAGAACTAAACATGAAACAATTGGGATATGTCTACTGAAGAAGAATCTTCAAAGCTTAACCTAATATCTTTCAAGTATCAACATAACTACTGTAATTATATTTATTATAAAAAAGACCTACCTTAGTTTTGCTGGTTTTCGGCGGTCCATTGGTCCCAACAAGAATAGCGTACACCTCCACCTGGTAGTAATCTAATCCGAGCTCGCGATCCAACTCCACGGCCGTGGAGAGCACACCAAGCCGCGTGTCGATGTCAAACAGTCTATCGACCTGCGCACCATTGCTCGTCACATTTGTCACGTAGTATTCGATCGCGGCACTATTGTTATTTAGATTATGCACAGCACCAAAGTCATAGGAAGCACGCACGGTGAGAATGCTAGTACCAATAGGTTCGTTCTCGTAGACATCACCGCTGAAACCCTCGGCGTTGAAGACAGGTCCAACTTGCCGTTGCCCACCCTCGGTGATGATCGTCACGTAGGCATCAGTGGACTTACGCTCCGACTGCACAGCTTCGTCGGTGGCACGCACCGAGAGCTTGTATCTAGCCTCAGGATTGATCAACGGTCGTCTTAGAGTCAAAGCCCCAGAACTACGATGCAACCTGAAGAGATCCGCGTTGCCGCTGGTCAACTCATAGGTGACCAGACCATTGGTAGAAGAGTCTAGGTCTCTCGCAAAGATATTCATGATCAGATTACTGTCAGTGTAGTGATGGTCGAAGCTAGTGCTCTTTGGAAGGACGGCTGCGTTCATGGAGACGAAGACAGGAGCATTATCATTGACGTCTTCGACGATAACCGTGACTAGTTTCTCTGCGGATAGACGTTTACTGACAGGAAGTGCTTCATCGGTAGCTATGACTGTGAGTCTAAACGTATCAATTTGCTCCCTGTCTATGGGAAGCAGGGTGTGGATCACACCTGTTTGGGCATTGATAGCAAAATGTCTTTGATCTGTATGAGGCTCTTGCATGGAAATAGCGTAAGTAACTTTGCCATTAATCCCTGAATCAGGATCTTCTGCAGTCACTGTCACAATCGGAGTGTGAACCCTAATACCCTCTCGAATCTGACGCACTATCGCAGTATTGGGGAAACTCGGTGAGTTATCATTAGCATCCAGAACGTTTATTGTTTGAGTGATTGTCGTTGATAGCCTTGGACTTCCATTATCAGACGCTGTGATGTTTAAATGATATACATTTAAATCCTCATAGTCTAGTGGTTTATGAAGGTATAACAAGCCAGTATTACCATCAATATGAAAGGTATCTTTTCTATTTCCTACTGTGATTGAATAACTGATTTCTGAGTTGATACCCAAGTCAATGTCATGTGCCTTAAATCGAATCAATTCACTGTTGATAGGTGTCGTTTCATCAACGGAAAGCTTCCTTGAAAGTGTCTCAAATTCCGGGGCATGATCATTCTCATCCTGCACCTCAATAAGCACCATAGTTTCAGATGACAGTTGTTTGATCATTCCCGCATCATGTGCCACTACTGTTAAAGAATATTTATCAGTCTTTTCTCTATCTAGATGACCAGCAAGGAAGATTTGACCAGTGGCATCTTCAATATCAAACATTCCTTGGGAATTACCACCCTTAATCTCATAGAAAACATCACCATTGAGACCTTCATCAACATCAAATGTATATAGTTTGATAACAGCTGTTCCTTTTTGAGCACCTTCGCTAATAGCAACTTTGTAAGGGGTCCTTTGGAATTTTGGGGCATTATCATTGACGTCAGTAATGATGACGTTGACTTTCACCCTATCCTTGAGACGTGGTGAGCCATTATCACTAACAATTGCTTCAAATGTGATAAAGTTCTTTCCGGTACTTGCCACAAGTTCTTCTCGGTCAAACGCGTGTTTTGTGCGTACAAAACCATTCTTAGGGTCAATAACAAAATCTGATTGGTGTTGATCAACTAGGGAGTAAATCAACTCTGCATTACGGCCGATATCATTATCGGTAGCAGTTAGTTTACCAACAAAAGAATCTGGAGGTTCATTTTCCATAATATTGAAGGTAAACGTCATGTTTGTAAACTGGGGACTATTGTCGTTCTCGTCAATCACATGAATAACAACCGGTACGATAGATGATCTAGTCGGTGTACCCAAATCTGAGGCAGTGACTGACAATGAATAATAGTCTTTATCTTCGCGGTCGAGAGTGCTTCGGACATAAAGCAAACCATCCGGAAAGATACCAAACTTCCCTTCAAGATTACCCTCACTGATTGAGTAAGTGATATGACCATTACGACCGTGATCTTGATCAGTTGCTGATAACGCAAAGAATCGTTTATTTACAGGAGTCGATTCCAAAAGTGACGTTTCATACGAGGTGTGATCGAAAATTGGAGTGTGATCATTGACATCTTCGATAATGATATTAACTGTATGTTTGGAACTCAAGCGCGGTTCACCACCATCGGTGGCGACTACGTCAACATGCAAGATCGTACCTGGTTCAGCCGATATCGGCTTGTTGAGATAGATGACCCCAGTCGCTTCGTTGATTTTAAACTGGTCCATGGGGTTGTAGCTGAGGTTGTAGGTAATCCGGGAGTTGATGCCGGCGTCGAGGTCCCTCGCACGCGCCAGGTAAACATCCTGGCCTACAGCTGCGTTCTCAAATAGTTTCACATCTTCCTTGTCCCTCAAAAAGATCGGTTTCTGATCGTTCAAGTCTAACACTGTCACCGTCACTGTTGTTTTACCGTAGGATAAACCCACACGCGCCACTACCGTGAGTGTGTACACAATCTGCTGCTCTCTGTCGATCTTGTTCGTGGTTGTAATCCTACCTGTGTATTCATCAATTTTGAAGTTGTGTTTGGGATCGCCGTAGGTGATGTAGTAACTCACACTATCTGCTACACGCACGGACACCTTTCCCACTTCCCGACCAACTTTGCTGGGACGCTGGGAATGATCCTCGAGGATTTGGAATTCATACCCTGAGAAACTATCAAAGTGGAGTTCTTCCACATAGGACGCCCGCATGATCTCCACGATTGCTTCCTCATTTGCAGCATGGTCGCCGTGATCTTTTGCACTGACTTTAAGACGGTATAATGGTTTTTGCGAATTGCGCAATGTTCCTTTGATTGTCACTGCACCGGTCCATTCGTCCACGATGAAAATACCATCACCACCGTTTTCCAAATTGTATGTAACCATAGCATTGTCTCCTTCATCCGCATCCGAAGCTGTAACTTTTGTAACAATTGTCCCACTTGCCGCATTGTCCTGAATAATGATGAAATATTTCTGAGGATAGAACTCGGGATTATTGTCGTTGACATCAAGAACTTCAAGATGGACAGTTGCAGTGGATGATTGAGCCGGTACACCTTGATCCTTAGCAATAACGATGATATCGTACGAAGATATCTTCTCTCTGTCCAATTTAGTTTTTGTTGTTAATTGACCACTTAATTGATCCAGAGTAAATGTATCTGGATATTTTTGTTGGACCAAGGGATGTAAACTGTAAGTTACACTACCATTGGTACCCTGGTCATGATCAGCAGCTGTTAACATTGCCACCAAAGTCTTTGAAGCAGTATTTTCAGACAGGGAAACATTAATATTATTCTGCGAGAATTTTGGGGCTTCGTCGTTCTCATCCAAGATTGTTACCTTTAACTGGGTGTATGCCCATTTTGGGTTTGGACCACCATCCCTTGCCGAGATGTTCAATTCGACACTGCCTTGCACTTCACGATCCAAAACGTTCTTGGTGGTGATTAGCCCCGAATCGGAATTGATATCAAACCAATCATTATCGTTACCCGACACGAAGGCATAGTAAATCTGCGAATTGACACCAGAGTCTTCGTCGGTGGCTGTGATGCCCGCCGCGTACGTACCCGGCGGTGACAACTCGCTCAGCACGGCCGAGTACTCGGACTTCTCGAAGACGGGCTCGTGATCGTTCACATCGTTGACGTGGATGATGAGAAACGCCGTTGCGGTTCGTGCCGGCGTGCCCATATCGGTCGCAACGACCGTCAGATTGTATTTGCTAATCTCCTCGCGGTCGAGGACGCCGTTCACGCGCACGATATCAAAGCTCGCCGAATAGTCCAAGCGGAAGTGATTCAGCTCGTTGCCGGCGACGATGCGCACCTTGGTCTCGCCGTTCGGCCCCTCGTCCATATCCTCGACGGTCACCGCCGCCACGACCGACCCGTTATTCGTGTTCTCGTCGACGGTTGCGAACTCCGCCGACGGCTGGAAGTAGTTGAACTTAATCTCCGGATCGTGATCGTTGGCATCCACCAGGTTCACGGTGACGTACGTGCGGCCATCTTGCCGTGGCATACCGTGATCGCGAGCGAACACTGTGAAAATACAACTCTTTGGACAGTTCTTACTATTTGATTTCACACTCTGCGAGCAGCTCTGCTGCTGAGGACAGTCTAGATTCTCCATGGTGGTAATGCTTCCGGTCTCCGGATCAACCGTAAACTGCCGCTCCGTATCCGAGAGGTAGTAAGTGATCTTAGCGTTATCACCAAAGTCATTATCGGTTGCCATAACCTGGAGCACATTCGTACCGGGTGGTACACTCTCATTCAGAGAAACGATGTAATCACTATGATCGAATATCGGTGGGTTGTCATTAACATCCAAAATCGTAACATTCACCTGCAGATAACCGTTCTTCGCAGGCCGACCGCCATCTTTAGCCGAAATGTTGAGCACGTACAGCCCTTGGGTCTCGCGGTCCAATTTACCGGTGGTCTCGAGATGAAGGTAGGACGTCTCACCAGTGGGATTCGCTGTGACGACCAGCTTGAACTTGTTGTCTTTATTCCCGGCGATTATGCGGTAATCGTCTAAGACCACATTGGCACCGATGTCTCTATCCGTCGCCGCGTCCAAGAGCAGGCGGGTGCCTGACGCTGCACTTTCCGAAAACGATACGGCGATTATCGGCTCGGGAAACTCGGGCGCGTTATCGTTAATATCCACGACGATGATGCGCACCTCGATGGGGTATGTCGGTTGGCTGGAGAGCACGACCAAATCGAACCTGTCCGTCTTCAGCGCCTCGCGATCGAGCACCACGGCCGTGCGAATCTCCCCAGTCACCGCGTCCAGCGTAAACTCTTTCGGCGCTTCGTTAAATCTATAGGTGAATTCGGGCTTGATAGGAATGCGTCCCACCGGTGTGCCCTTTGGCTGTTCCTCGAGGACCTCGAGCGTGATACGCGTATCCACCGCTCGTGACTGCATCTGATTGGAGTAACTCGCCTCCGTTGTCGATCGCTTCCTACCCGGACCAGGTCCCGGTCCTTGTGCACCCACCAGCAGAAGGGTGGCGGCAAATAGCAAACCGCACACGTGCCACATCTTTGCTCCGCTCAACTTTAACATACTAAGAAAATGGTAATTTTGCGTTTTTTTCTGCAGAGGTAATGGAAGGAGAGCAACAGAGTTCGCTATCGGGACATTCCGCACTGGCTGCCTGAGGGTGCCGCTGAGCACCACCTAGTCCTGGTAGATCGTACCGACATTATTCCAGCATCTTGGCGAATAATAACAGTTCCACGTGTGTCCGCCCGTGGTGGTGTGCGTGCACCGAGCCAACCACACCGTGGTATGTGTTTGTTAGACGACGACCGCCGCGATGCCTTCTAACATTCCAGCGAGCCCCCGTTCGCCCCGTGTTCGTCCCGGTGAACTCGTCCAGCCTCTGGAGATGCGCGTCGCGCCAGCCTCGTTCAGCACGCTGAGGTCATGTCGCGCTCTCGCTCGGACTGGTATGCAGGCAATATGGCCGGCGTATTATACACTTGATACTTCTCCGCGGCTGCTGCTGCTGCTGCTCCTCGCCGTCGCCGTCTCTTGGCCTCTTTGCTCCTCTCTCGCGTGGCCCGGCCGACTTGTGTTACCTGTTCGCTGCTGCCTGCTGCCTCAGTGCCCCAAGACCGTCAATAACTCCGAATCAAATCAATTTCCTCGAATGTCGGCGATAACTTCACCCGGATAATTTCGACGCACAATCCTTGAATCCTCCGCGAGCAATGCACCACCACACAATCACAACTCCACGCTGTTATCAAACTTGACAGCGGGCCTACCACCGATCACGATGCACCAAACTAAAGCACCTTGGGTCTTCGATAACAATTCTTAGTCGCACTTTGTTTATTAATCGCGCACTGAGAGCGCGCGGAAAAAGTTTATCGCGTGTTTGCGCTGCGGTCGCAGCGTTGTTGTTGGTGGAGCCGAAGTCCTCAAAGTCGGAAACGCATGAACTCTCCGTTGACTTGGCTCGTACCGCGCGCGATTCACTACTGGGACACGATGCCGAAGCAAGATATTTACCTGGCCTGGGAGGAGTTGATCGGACAGCACCAATGGTGTATGCCATCGAAGGAGTAGAAGCATGCGGTATCGGTAGGTAAAGAAGAAGGACGACGAGAGTCCACTTCTTCGGCGTTGCCAGAGCTGTCTCGGCTCGCGTCGGGACCACCGCTTCTCTTTTACCTGTACCTCTTCTGCGCCGGTGTTACTCAGCGTGCGCATGTGTGTGTGTGTGTGTGCACGCAGAGGCTCACCTCTTCGGGTCTTCGCAGCTATTTGAGCCGAAAGAGCGTAGGGCCCGCTTCGATCAGTCTCAACACATACCTAACACGACTTAGCGCACACTCGCACATTCAAAACCACACCACTTACACATTCACATACCCAGAGAGCCACTAGCTATCTACCTGTTCTCTTGCGTTTTTACCGCAGCGCGCACACTGCCGACCCGATGCCTAAACATAAACAATATTTATGACGATGTCAGATGGACCAGGCCTCGATCGTAAATCTATTCCACGTATTTTTCTCTTTTTAATTCCTTATCCTTTCGACCGAACTTTGCGCTTTCCTAGACGGGGCCGAAAATTTGCCCCGTGCAGCACATTCCGTCTGATAATTATCTAACTATCTGTCGTTCAAACTGTTTTCTCTTGGCGGCAAACATTTGCGTGGCCTGCTCAAGTAGTATAATAGTACAACTGCAAATCGTCGTGCAATCGGCTGAAGAGAAAAGGGTCAAATCTCCTATAATGCGAACATGACCTAAACCAATGTGAAATGTGAGTAAAGCTTTTGCAAAACGATCCTTAAGCAATGTGCGATTTCTTTGGTACCAACCGGGTGTGATCGCTTAGTGGGTGGAGAGTTATAATCGGAATGAAATTGCAATTATGCATGAAATGCACGATATTATCGTAATTTCCTACGTACTACACCTAAACTGACCTGATCTAACCTTGACCTACCCTAACCAAACCTAAAATACCCAAACCAACCCAAGTTATTCTAGGCTAGCCACTTTTATCTGATAATCTACAGGAAACTATCCTGTCTATCATAACCTACTCTAAAGTAGTCTGACTAAACCTAAGTAAACTGAAGCATAATTTAGATTCAACTCAACTCAAGTGTCGGCAACTGTGGCTGTAAACCATAACCGAAAAAGAGTTTACAGAAAGTAAACCTTTGGGTCATTGATATTTATCATTGAACAAATGGGATGCTCTATGATTGACCATTATCGACAAAGACGCTTCTTCCAATTAGTAAGTGGGTCGCTCGGTGACCCGTGGGTCATATATCGAGGACCCCAGCCCCTTTGCGGAACCACTACAACTAGAAAATTTTATTTGATCAACATTTTATTGTATTGAGTAACAAATGGGATCCATTATCTTTGATCATCGTTGACAAAGAGATCCTCCAACTAATATCTTTCCAACACTAATATAGATAACATTAAATAGAAAATAGTAAATGGGTCACTCGATGATCCGTGGGTCACACATCTAGAAAATTTCCTTCTTTCCAAATTGTATTGTATTGCGTAAATAACATAATATTTATGTTATGCAGATGTAAAACGAAAAAAAAAAAACAAAAAGAAAGTTGAAAATAAAAATGCTTAAGAATTTTCAATGTTGGAAATAATTTAATACCCTCAACGCCATCTGTGGAAAGAATGTAGAACTAAACTAAATCTCACTCATCAACTTTTCCCCATCACACGCCACCGGGACAACAATGCGCGCAAACTTTGCGAGATGATCGGCGCGGCGATCATTTATCAGGCCACAATTACGGCTAATTTAATATACACACAGCGGCTCGGTCTGATAAGCGCATCGCCGCTGCGACCTATAATTAGCACGTTTATATTTCCACAAATCGACCGCCGATGTGCCGAATAAAAATTGATCCCAATCAATCGAAGAGCGCGCGTATTCCACCGAAAAGCTTCCAATTTCCTCGCGTCTGGACCCATCTTCTGGGACAGCCATGGGCGCTGAGATTTATGATATAATAAGATGGAATAATTTTCAAATATATACAACAACCACATGACCGCATGTGCATGTGTGCACATTAGTCACTGTAGTCGCTGGCCATTGCCTTATTTATGCGTGTGAATAATGCTTGTGTTGCAACGCTTTGTTTATACACGTACGCGAGTATAAAGTCTAGGGCAATTGCAATTTTTGCACATTCCTTAGGAGATTAGTATTTATTAGAGTGGGGAACTTGGCGTTTTCGGCGTCGGAGAGAAACCGGTGAGGAAGAGCAGATAAGGCCTGCAATCATCCCGTGAGCGAAATAATGCGTTTTTTTTGTTTACGTTCAGCGCTCGACGGAAATCGCTTCCACTTATGGAATAATTCGCATATTAAAACGTTGCATTCTATTTGCGACGGTTCGAGACGGTCATTTTTTAGTTAAAGATTCGTTCACCAACAGTTTCAGTAAGTGGTAGGTGATAAATATGAAATTTAATAATTTAATTAAGTGGAAATATGGAAACTACGCTACCGTAGTCAGAAATATACATAAATACACTCATAAGTAATACCTTTTCAACCCTCTTAAATCAAACAAAATTTGTTTTTAAAACTAATTTTAAGAAAAGTACTTCCACATTTGAAATAATCTCGTCTACTTCATGAGTTAAAAAATGGTATTCCACCAAATATACTCCAGAAATTCCTCATGAATTAAAGAAGTGGCCTAGAATTTGCAGTTTCGTTAGTTTTCGTTAAACTAGATTTTCGACAATTATTTTCAAAAATTTAAGATATTTCATATGAAATTTTATGATATCGCTTCACTAAAGTTTAAAATACTCTACATAACTTCCCTACACCTAAAAACATTAAAATTTCCTAAATTTAAACAAAATTTCAATGTACTATTTTCAACATCCTCATTTCTTAACAGAATATAAATTCGAAATATGAAACTGGAAACCGAGAAATATTCAAGAAATCACGAGGAAAAAGAACGCCGAGACGAGAAAAAGAGGTCGGCGTCGAAGGAGACTTCTTCCAATTCTCTCAAGATCCAAGGGAGACGAATACCCGCTGATTTCGACCTGCTCGCCCGCGGACCCCATACACGTACGTACACCTTCTATATGTACACAGACGCGGTTGCACGCATCCAGACTTCGAATTTGAATTTTTATCGCCGCGCCCGGCCATGCTTCGGCACCCCATCGGTAATCATCCATTATTAATGCCGGCAAACAGGCGCTCACTCAAACACACAGCCAGACACATTCACATACCCGTATATACACATACATATACGCATACCCACATATCTACACCGATTCACACAAAACTTGTCTACTTTCGAAAGAGCATATCCCAACAACGAAAGGCTTCGTGTATTTATCAAATTCTCGAATGACAAATTGTTTCGTGGGTACTTATTCAAATTCGGTGCGAGACTTGACAAATCATATTCATTTCACGAAATTATATAGGTGGGTGCTACTACTCACTAGTGGGCTTGGCGCTTGGGGCTTGGGAAAATTTTGAGGTTATTTTCTATCTAGTTAACCTATGGTTCAATTCCTATTAATTTCTTTTGGAGAAACATCGATTTTCAAACGAGTTGTAATCATTTTTGAAGAGATGTTGGGTTTTTGTAAAGTTTTTTATCGTTCACGTAATGCCTAAGTGGTATGCCTTAAGATGATGATTAGCATACGTGCACGCCTCGAGATGGTTGTTAGCATACTCATGGGTAGGAGATAAGAGAATGTGGCGTAGTTTTGCGTGTGACAAATGCAACGGGGCGCCACAGTAGATTTTTTCTTTTTTGATTTCCCGCTCGCTCATTGATATTTCGCGACATCAGTCGAACAAAACACGATTTTAACAATCTTAAGTGGATTCAGCCATTTTGAATTTTCGTTCACAACGTTTTCGGAAGTCGTTAAGCAATCTGAGTATTTTTGGCTTTTCTTTTTGGTAAAAGAAACAAAATGGGTTGTAAGTGCTATGTTCTCCAGTGTGAGAACAAAAATAAAGACGTCACCGTGCATCGCATTCCAAAAGGCGATCGTTTTAATGTAAGTTTGTTTTTAATTGTAAAGCATTTGGAGAACCTGTAGAATTAGGAATTGTTGATGTTGGTTAGTCAAACATTTTGCATATTTGAAAGCAGAACAAACAATTATACTATGAGTCATTTGCAGATTCGATGGTTGACAATCAACCTACAACTCCCATTCCAAGAGTCATTCTTGGTCTCCAATGCGGATTGGTATATTATTTTCAATATAACTGCAATGAATAATATTTTTTAATTGATGGAATTCACTGTCGGTTGTTGGTAAAACATTTTAAATAATTAGCGCAGAAGTTACACAAACTTTTATCAATGTTTTACAATTTAGTTTATTTTCGTACAATGTATATTTCGCCGCAAGGCATCATCAAGTACTGGCCTGTTACAATCGCAATTCGCGTATTTATACAAGAATATATTTAAACAGGGGGTACAATAATGCAAAAACGAAAAACCACAACTACCTTTAGCTCAGCTGTAAAAACTCTAAACACACGAATATGATAAACATTCAACCAAAATTCACACGATAATTAAAATTTCAAACCATTCGTATCACAAATATTACAATAATATGAAAAAATAATGACGCATACAACAATATATCCCCACAATTACACTATTGTTTCCCCTGTATAAATTTCTCGATTCTATTTCTCTTCCTTTTCTAGTTCTTTTCTTTTGTCAATATTCCTAAGAACTATTTTAGGTTATGGTAATTACATTGGACTTCTAAGGTTTCGAATAATGCATATGAATGTGTAAACCAGGTTTTGCTACTTTAGGTTTTAGGTTAAAGTAAAAATATAATTAACTTAACCTCAGTTTTGTCCATGTTTATTCATTCTTAAAGCATGATCAAATTTATCATTCTCAGACTGATGACAGTACCATATTATTATAAATTCAACTACATGTTTCATTTTTGATTCGTATTGCAGTAGATGTTTTTTTTTCGCAAACAGTTATATAAAACACATCCGTTGCACCAAATGCGCGTACATTTCGGGTGGTTTCCTGAGATGCGCTGCGCGATTGTCAGTGTAATAGTGATTAATGTGCTTTTTTTGTTCTGATATCAATTTTAAAGTTATCAGTGTAATTAATACACATGTGGCGGTGCGGTGCGCGCAGAGATGCATCCTTGCAAACGTTCACGAACGCGCTTCACAATCCAACCCAAAATGCGCTTTCCACAGCCATCTCTCCGATGCGGTGCATCCCGCGCTGCTGCATCATCATCACAGTGCGCACGCGGTTGTTATTATTAAAGCTGAGAAATATATAAATTCTCCATCGTTATTAATTTACCATTATAGAATCATTATCAAAGTACGTCGTTTGGCAGCGCGTGCATGGGGACTCGGGGCCTTTGTAAAAGTTCAAGATTTTGAAAGTTTGTTGTTTAATACTAAAAAAACTAAAAAAAAACTAAATGTACGGTTAATGTAGTAAAGATACATTAACCTCAAATAATTTGTGAAAAATTCCATTTATACCATGTTTTTTTAATATTATTATATTTATATGATAATTATTTTAAGACAGTGATTCCAAAGTGTTCGTTGCAACTCTCCCTTTTTATAAATTCCTTTTTTGGAGCTCTTGTTTAAATTTTTTTCTTTCAGTCTTTAAATTTCATGATAATGCAATGACACGACACGCCACGACACAACACGAGGTATTCAGTGATTTTTTTTCCGGGGCGGACAAGGGGAATTTTTGCGGCTCCTTTTCGATAATTCAGTGATAGACAACCTGCGGCTCTTTAGATGCGAAGCTGCGACTCTTTAAATACTTGATTGTTTGACTTAACATAATTCTATTTGATGGGAATTTGATATTATTTTTTAAGTCGACTAACACGGGCGGTGGATCTCTCTGGTACATTACAATATCTATGGCTCTTCTGACTCAAAAGGTTTCCAACCCCTGTATTGCATTGACTACTCCACTGGTAATACGATATAATGGTGGGAATTTCAATCGAATGTATCTGTTGTTTTGGCAGATTGCGATTTGGCACGAGCACGGTGCTTATATACAGAAAGGGCGTACCCCTTGCCTCTCTAAGCCTTCCTGAGGGGCCACCGTCAGAAACCGCCGTTGGTACGCGCCCAACACTCAGTAACGGTTGTTGCTGACGAGTCTCCCAACGGTTTCTAACCGATTACAACCGTTTTGTTCTTTGCAAACATGCCTAATCGTATCCATCGGTTCTCGATAGTGATAGCAGAGTTCCTCCAAATAAGCAATCTTTTTATTATTGAGTTTCCGATTTATATACTCAACCTACGTCTGAAATTTTCATACTTAAAATACTTAAAATACTTAAAATACTTAAAATACTTAAAATAAATCAGTTTTTGTTCAACATATTGAGTAAGTTCTTTCTGCACCAATAGTCTTGTGTTTTACATCTTACTACATAATCCTGAATCTGAGTTAATTTTACCTAATATCTTCTACCCTATCTTAACCTAAAACAACGATAGGCTATCATGAAGACACCTTCCCCTGTTAAGATACCAAAAACAGCTAAATTCGAAAAGGTTGTAAACCCTTATCCTCAGAAGCTCCATTTCAACATCAACCAAAATTTGATTTTAGACTAATTTTTCTTGAACCTTGATTACTTTTATTGCAACAAAGAAAGAGAAATATAGCTATCGAGATTAAATTAAGGACATTACTTCACATATCCTCATTAGATATGTAAATATTCAACATGATTAAATAAATGTATTAAATTACTGCTGTTGAAACTGCATACAAAATAAATGGTGAAGGCGCCTGGAGATATTCCTCCTTGAGATACAAATTGCGAAGGTGATTAGCGATGCTAAAAAGCGCATCTCCTGTGAAAAATGTCGAATTTGCAAAACGCGAGCGTTATGAATAGTTGATTTACTTCGCTAACGGTGCACACGTGGCTCGAATTCAATATCTAATCAATATTGCCAGTCTATTATGTTGTCAACATGTCAGCCAGCGCCGGAATTCATCGGCGGTGCGCAATCTATCGATGATTATCCCCCACGAGCGGTGACGGCCGGTATAAAATTATTTGTGAAAATAATTGTGACATGCCGTTGCCAACCGAGAGAAGCATACCCATGCACAATATATTCAGCTTGGCTCTACTCGACTCCAGCACAACGCGGTCCGACCGGGCAAATCGTAAAGCTGTAAATTTTCGTATTGTACTAAAATTATCACATCCCCTCGAGGTGTCTATCGTGCGTTGTTTCTCAGCGCGAGCGCGCTCTTAATTCGTTAACGATCGTTTTGGTGTTCTACACATGTACCGCATGAGTAACATCAGCCTCCTCAGCCTCTCCGTGCTGTGGATGATGTTTTTTGATCGGCAGAACAAGCCAACGTAATATAGCAACAGTTGCTATAAAAATATTTTCGGTGCTTTTCGAAAACGATCAGTTTCGTAAAAATTACGAGCGTTCTATGAATATATCTACCTTCTGGTGGGTATGTATGTCGAGCTGTGCCTGCGCATGCCCCGAAACGCAGCCGCAATTACGTTACCATATTCGAAAAGTATCATAATTACACCCGATATAAGGCACCATTATAAAAGGTGCGCGCGCTTTGCATGCCACAAATAACGGCTGCCACCACGGTCGTCATTCGGGAAACCCCTCGATAAACATCGATCACAGCCAGTCGTAAATATTCAAATTAGCTCAGGATTCGATAAAGCACATTCCGTTCCATGTGTTAACTTCGAGATATCTTGTAATTGCCATATGCGTCGATTTACGACTGCTTATTTCGCATCACCTTTAACACGCACCTTTCGTACCCTTGTCGAAAAGAACGCAAAAAGTGCCGCGCACCACAACATTTGCCTAAAAGTATTCGTGCAATGCGCTGACAATACGTCATTTATCTATGAATATAATTACAATTCACATAAATTTTCTTTAGATGTACAATCTGTGATGAGAAAACCACCCAAAGTATGTTAGTTAAACTTTTTAAACGTAACTTTTTACATGTATTCGCCAAAATATAAAAGAAAATCATGTTCAGATGTGCTTAAACGACGTATTCTCGTGAAAAAAATCGTTTAAGCGCATCGAGAGATCGATAGCTGCAACGGTTCAGAAAATAACACGCGATGCCCGTACTTTATGCGAGTATTTTGCATGTATTCGCGAAAATATAAGAGAAAATCTAACAATAAGGTATTGTAACCTCACCGAACATAATGTGCATCATGCTTTTGGAAATACCCAATCAGCATCATTTTATTGCTAATAACTTTTGCAGAATTAATTAATAAGTAATCAAAACGTACAATTAAATTGTTATTGTCAAACACCGATTAAGAATCTACTGAATTTTCGGATGAAGAAACCCAAAACCCAAAACCCAAAACCCAAACCCAAAACGCAAAACCCAAAACCCAAAACCCAAAACCCAAAACCCAAAACCCAAAACCCAAAACCCAAAACCCAAAACCCAAAACCC
>WSZQ02073611.1:0-21017 GCA_019419845.2 Weissflogia rhopalogaster
ACATACTAAATACTATCAAACAAAAATTGATTAAATAAATACCATTTCAACAAAAAATAATCAAACCCGCTAAACTTATTTTGCACTTTCACTCCCTATCTTTACTTCGGACTCCTTCTGCCCGGCGTTTTCCTCCTTTACTCCCTAGGTACCTTCAATTTGACACCTCCCCGTAGTTTATGGTAGGTAGGCGTCCATTCCGCGCTGTTTCCTTCCACTTTGTTATCACTTTTAAAATTCCCACACGCACTCGGCAACTTTTTCACTCCCTTTTTTCCCCTAGCAATCACGTGCCTACTCCTCTTTCATTTTTATACAATCACTCCCAACATGCTCCCAGGAATCTCTCCCCCTTCCACATAGGATACACCTGGCATATTCATCTCCCATCCACACCTTCCATCCCCTCTCTTCCGATCCACACCGTGCTCTAGCTATCAGTCTTTTAACAAAAATCCGAGCAAATAATAATTGCGGCTAAACGTTTTCGAATATTATTACCTTGCGTAAATAAATGACGCCTAATTTCACCCTTCACTTATACGCAATTTCAAATGAATCAGATTTCGCCCATATATGATTCACATACTTCCACATGTGAATCCCAGGTAAAAATTACATTACTTCTCGTCTTCCTTTCAATATATTTCACAACTAATTTGAAAGACACATAATATTTAAAAGTTTAATACTTTTAAAAGTTTAATATTTAAATTACAGATAATTGACCATAATATTTTAAAGAGACGTATAATATCACATAAATGGGTTTCCCCCCAAACAAAAAATTTAATCTGTAGTATCTTCTGAAAGTACATTTGTTTGTGAGTAGAAAGAAGGCGAAATCAGAAAAATTAAATAAAATACACTACAATAATATATTTACATTAGATATAATATAGAAACTCTTAAAGAAATGCTTAAAATTCGAATTATACGAAATTGATACGAAATTTACCATGGAGTGCTGGCCTGCACGTTGAATGAAGACCGGGTAATATTGGCATAAGAATACATAAGCCAGCGTTTTATTGCACGATTTTATTGCCAATTAAGATTTCAGATTTGTATGAAAACAAATGTGATAAAATACGATCATGTTGACATCATGAATCTTCTTCTACGGTGGGATCGGTACAAAAAGGATAGGAGAGAACTAGGCTGTGGAATTTCAAAAATTAGTTTTCAGGAAAGCCTATTTAAATATAAGTTACTATAAACAAAATAACTTTGATCAGCACGTCGCACAGTAGTCCCGACCCATCAAATTTGTAGCATAAATATTTCCAATTGAGCTAGAAAGTTGAAATTCAGAGTTTATTCATAATGCTATGTCTGATTGATATATTAAGTTTCGTAAGTTTTACCCAACATTCAGGCGTAAATGTGTAGATCAAAACAAACTACATTTAATGAAGAATCGATCCGTATAAGAATAGGCATTCTAAAACATACAAGAAAATATTTTAAAACAAAGAATTTCACGTTTTAGTTCCGTATTTTGCCGCTACGTGGTAGAGTCCTCATAATGAAACATAATATGCACATGCGTTTGATCACATACTCTTTTTCTTCGCAAACTTTCAAAGTTTCTTAGTTAATATATCCTTGTCTATTAATAAAGTTGCTCCGATCGTATAGTAGAATTAGTTTTATAGTTATCTGATTTTTTCATGATTAGTACGCTGCAATCAATTATGTGATCGAATAGTGAATGCGCTCCACCTACACCATGTCAATAGGTGAATGCCAAACAAACGTTGCGCAAATGGAATTAAAATTCCACTGCACAGTGCATTGCACAGTGCTGGTACTGGTAATTGTCGAAATACTCACGCAACCCGCAGCTGAAATGTACAAGCATCCCGTGTGCGTACAAACATCGACACGGCCGGTAATTGAAAGTTTAAATTATTTGTTAAAAAACGTGCGTCATTCGACCGCACGTACCGTAACGCAATTATTTTATTGCGTATGAGTACACAGGCATGGTCAATATAGGGACCACAACGAATCGGTAATACGATGTAAATAGCGTTCGCCAACTACCAGAATAATTACACCCTGTTTCTGGACGGTTGCATTGCGCATGAGAACATTATGTGGCTTTGTTTTCATGTGGCGGCCTGTGTAAACGCCTCAAGCGACTTGTGTAATTGTTAAAGGGCTAACATCACTGGGTAAGAAAAGTTTAAAAAATACTTATGTTGGCGTTTTAAGCATAAGAACTTAAAGTCATAAAATTTTACTTTATAATTTTACCTCATTTTTGTTGAAATTCTAAGGGGGTCCTTCAAGATTATTTTGCAAAGTCATATATCAGGTTTCGTTTTTGATGGTGTTCTGTCTATTTTTTAAGTCTAATGAACCGTTATTGTAAACTAGTAAAGAAGTAATCCGTTGATGGTACAAGTGTCTGATTGTGAGTAGAATTCATTAACGACTGTGCACCATCTCGATATGCACCCCTTTAATTCTTAGGCCAGTGGTTACCAAATTCGAAGTTGCACCTCCCTGGGAAGGTATAAACAAGAGTGAGGTGAAGCGCAAACATTTACAGAGGGGCTTTGTAAATGAAACCTTACTGAACACGTGTATTGTTATATTATATTATCACAAAAACTGGAAGACCCGAAGAAAATATTTTTACACAAGCTAAACATGCACAGCTATGAAAAAATTTGGAAACCGCTGCCGCTGGGAACGACAAATAGTGAAATGTACTAGATTCATGGTCATTTCTCAGGAATTCCAATTCTTCAACGAATCGAATTTATTGACTCCAACTCCAAGCATTGTGACTTTTTATTGGAGTTGAGCCTGCTTGGCGCCTCTAACATCTTTGTAGCTCCCAACGTGTTCAACAGATCTGGAACCTGTCTGAGGAGATGGCTCTCTAATTTCAGCTTGGTTTCAGCACCCAGGCTGCCCTGGCGACTGTTTGTCAGTGATCTTTCAAAGCCAATTATTTCAGTCTAAAGGTCTTCCCAATGGTGCTACATTTTTTTTCTTCTAACTTATTTACGGCCCTTGACAAGTAGGTCCTCTGAACCAGAAATTGACTCTGGTCTCAAAAATTTGTGGATTTGCAGAAGCTATAATATAATTTAAATTAAATGAAAAAAAAGGACTTGATTCAATGGTATCAAAATATACAAAACTAGCTTATTATAAAAAATGCACAAGACTTGAGCAACTTATACAAACCTCAAATGGTTAAAATAAAAGAAATTTAAAAAACAGTCTATCTCTCAAATTGAAACAAAACCCACATTTGAAAAGAGCAAATGTTAAAATTACATTGTTACTTTTTTAGCTATACTGCGCCTAAATTCGTCCCGTATTCACCAGTTTACTCTATAAATCATTACTCATCAAACCATGATTTAAATTAAGAATTTTACCCCAATCACTCAAATTAGAATTTTGTCTGCCAATTCGAAACAAATATAGCAGTATGACCGAAAATCTTTACTATTAGTCATTTAAACGCATAGGAAGCTAAAACTATTGCCCTTTGAAATTGGAAAAAAGGAAGAGAAAAAAATAATTTTGCTATCTCATAAAACCAAAGTCTTGATAAAACTTTATCCCACCAAGTCAGATGAAGATTTTACAAACAGTTTATTAATCAGAAGTTAGACACCGCCAGCGAAGGATCCAAACCCCTTTTAGCAAGAGAATTCGTCGACTCCCTGCCAAATTTTAGAATGAAGTTTCTAGGTAGTGGGTATTTGTTTGAATGGACCATGATGGCGGCAATTAGCCAGAGGTCCGAGCTCCAAATATAGTCATTATCTGACAGACTCTTGTAATCATTAATATGTATCGTTAGGTTCAGAGCTTAAAGTAAAATTAGTTGTAGGGGTGTGACAATCACGATGAATAGTGATTGAATAATGAATAATGGGCTAAACTTAAACCCCCAATCCCAAGGCGTGATTGCGCTTACAGGGAAGTCGTTATGAAGAAGTTTTCTGTTAAAGCCATATATACGTTAATCCATTTTGCGCGAAAACTTTGATTTTTTTTAAACAAAAGGCTCAAATTTCGTTAACAGAAATTAAAAATTGTTAGTGAATTACTACCTTTAAAAAATGCATTCTATAAAAAAGATTCTTAGGCTCTTCGTTGTTGTTCTGTTACTACTGATTTATTGAATATAAATTACAACCTTATATACTAAGACCTGCTGACTTAGTTAGGGCGCAAGTCCATCTCAATTTTTCCATCCTGTGCGGACGCGCCCAACTATCAGCTGAAATGTGTGATGTTTGCTGTGTACATGCAAAACAAGGCGCCTACACAGCTTAGGAAAATTACACATACAGTACATGTAAATATACTGTTACGAACAGCAACATCAACCCGCGAATTAACGCGAATCTTTTATTTTTAGCAGGATTCGTGGACTACCCATCCGATGCAAATTGTTGTAGATGTTAAAGAGAGAAGCAGATGTTTCGGGAGTAAAAATGTGACTAACTTTATTAAACATAATTCTTAAAACGAAAGTTTATTTTGATCTCGCCTCCGTCCACGACTTTCAGCGGGAGAAGGCCGATAACATCCTCTAACAGCGGTATACCAAGCCGGGCATACCGCCCACAATCATACCTCGAAGCGCGCCCTGCCTGTCTCACTCTCCCCTGCCCACAGGGTGCTTCTCTGATCGTAGCTATACACATGCAGCTGGGCACGCATGTGCCGTTACACTTGGCCGTGATAAGATGTTTTCCAGACGCTCAAGGCGCCAAACGCTTCGCACATCCACTTAAACCTACCCCAAGAGCGCCTTGTGCGTCTATGTTCTCATATATTAACCACTTGACGACTCAGGGCTTACAAAAAACGTGAAAAACATGTGGTGCAGACTAAACCGTTCCAAAGTTCTTTCACGCCAGACTAAATATTAATAAGTTGGCGACAAATATAAAAAAGGGCTCAAACTTGCCTCGCCGTTCTCAACATATACGTACAAACAAACACAACTAGAAATACAAATATAATTGCAGATACAAAGATAAATACAAATATTTTCGAGTACATCGACACTTCTTATCTTGCGATGCCCTGTTGATTCATACCCTTGTAATCAACAGTTACTAATGGAACACATCAACACTCTTGTTGTACAGCCATTATGACCACCTATTATTAAGATGTACACATTGAAAGGACATCGGCAATGAGAGCGCGTCAAAACTGTTAGAAACAGCAGCCAACAAGCAACTAATGAAATTTATACATTATGAATGCCTTGGAACAAACATTTTCTAAAACATACAAAAAAAAATATCGAAAAATACTCATCTTAACGGCAATTGGTACACTTTTCGCCAACGTGCCCAGCGCGTGCCCAAAAGCGCCGTTTCCACCCTTGTATATTATTTCAGGTTCATTGTCGACAACAAGCGTATAACCTCAGCAGTAAATGAAACAGCAGAATGACATATTTAATATTATATTTTACAACGCCTCTAACAACTAATTACTAATTCAAACTAAGCGTACATTTTCACCATACTTTCCTTTGGATCCAATGTATTTTCGAAAAACGCCTTTCTTTGAACCAATGGTAAATGCTTTTGCCTGAGAAGATAATTTTCATTTCCATGCACCGAGTACGTACTCTCTCCCTCAGGACCCATCAATTTTCGTAGTGCTTTGTTACGTTGCAGGATTTTACCATAGTAATCAATCGCACCTTCCACAAACATCGGATTTAAATGCTTCAATTCCTCATCCACTTGATGCTCGTACTTTAATTGAGTAAAGTCTTTCACGAAGAAATAATTAGCCAGCCAAAACGTGCCAACTAAGCTATACATGGTTGCTCTCACCCCTACAGTCTTGACGTACAAATTAAATCGGGTGTTGATAAATTGACTCATACCATACGCAAGCATAACACTGATTGAGCCAGCGAAAGAATCAATGTATAACTTCATCGTTTCCTTCATTCTCATTTCTCTGGCCATGGCGTACATTTTAGCCTTATCGGATAATACTTGAGAGTCCAAGAAATCTTTCGCTTCTTGGCTGTCCCAAACCACAGATTCACCAATAATCTAAAAATGAAAATTTAATAACAAACATCCCTTGTCAGATTGTATTTCATTACCCTAATATTTGATTTGTCAATTGTATCAACATTATCATACGTGAAATTAACAGGCAATCCAATAATGCATCCAAACTTGCTATGTGAAGACCCTGCACTGAAAATATCAAATCCAACAACTGAGAAAGCGCTGTAGAACTTCTTTGTTGCTTCGGAAATCTGCAACCATTTCGTTAATTTATGGAACAATGTACACAATTTGTCTCTTACCTCAGCAAGGTCAATAGTTTTCTTAAATAGATCTATTAGATTGGGTTGTAATGGTACTGTTACCCCATTTCTAAAAAATATTACAAATTTATATTGTCAATACGATTCTAACCTACAATTATATTTCTCACCGGTAATAATGAACTACACTTTTATATTGATCGAGAAGGAACGTATTAGGTATATATCGGGCACAAAATGCTGCTATGCCTGTAGTTATCCCTACACCGAGCGAAAATTTCCTTCCAGTATCGGTGAGAAACCACGAAGCCAACTTTTCACGCGACATTTTCTCTGCAATCTATATAACCAAGGCAGAGCATTAGGAATTTTGCATTGATGTTCATTTGGTTGCAGCTTTACAAAATCACCTAGCACATGAATTTTGATATTTATATTGGTACCTACAAATATTATACTTACTTAAAAGTATTTAATTGAACGTTCTATAAAAATAGTAGGGATATTATCATTTAAATAATGAAAACATTACTAACAGATAATTTAAATTAAATTTATTTCAAACTTTGGTTTTTGGTGACAAATGCCACAAACTTGAAGAACAAACAATTCCCCAAGAATGTTAGTTGGTTACCTATATTAAAAAACTGTTAAAACGCAAGCAGAAACGAATTTTTCGTTCCTTGTTTGTCAGATTTTTTTAGGAATTAGCTAGTTTCGTGGGTTATCAATGAAATAACTTGTTTTAAACTTGGGATACCTCGTGCATTCTGCGATAGTGAATTATTGAGTAAGAGTATTATAAGAATCATACAGATATTTTTGAAAAAATCGCGTGCAAACAGAAACAGACACATGTGCTTTTATACCTGCTTTCTTTTCAGGTGGCTTATCAACTTCAACAATTATGACTGATGAAACTGAGAAACGTAAGCGCATGTCCTGCGCTTTGATGATAAATAATCCTATCAATGTGCTACAAACTCTACACACTGTTTGTGCTGATGGATATCACTTCATCGTGACAAACATAGTGCATCCGTGGAATTGCAGAGATCTTACTGATAAGGAGCCAACTAAGATAATTGGTCGCACTGATCGGATCTTGCAATCTGTTGATTGGAGCAAGCTAATCGTTGGCAAGATCTCGCAGGCATACGATGTAGAGAATGAAATTGACCACATTAGAGAGTCCGAGAGTTTGCTGCTGAAACAAGAACTTGGTTTTGCAAGTCACTTGTTGCTTCCTGCAATATGGATCACTTTGCCGCACCGAGAGAATAAGAACTTGGCACAGATTTTGAATAACAAATTTCAAACTGGTGTTGCTTATCAGGTGTGGGTACAAATGCCCATGAAGAGAAATGTTTCTCCTCTCGAGAGTGATGATGAAAGTGAAGATTCTTGGGAGGTATGGAATGACTTTAGACGAATTGCAAGCTATCACAAAAAACTCGGTTTGGTGCTTGAGTTGCCCAAGTTAAATAACATTCCAAGTGTTGAATACTTGGATAGGTGGTGTGGGGAACCAGTCAAGGCATTATTACTGCATACGAGTCAGTTTATTCCCAATCCACACAACCAGCCAGTATTGCCTCGAGTTTATCAGGATATTATCAAACGTTTCATGGCATTAGATGTACAATATGTGATCAAAGGCCCTGCTGTTAATTTCACCTACAGTCAATATTACAGTTATTTGAATTTCCTGGGAAAGAAGTTGTATGAAAATACTGTATTTAATGACTTTTCTAACGGGTAAATTATTTTCTCATTTTCTTGCCAATTTTTTTTTTTAATTTGTGAAATTCGTGATATATTATTCAGTTTTTTCCCGGAATTGCTTATTGGTTAAAAGTTCGCAATTCTGAATAAAAATGATGTGCTAAACACGAATGCGACATTAAAAAACGTGCATTGGGTAATACATACATTAATTTTAAAAATTATTCAGCAACTTAATATTTAAAACAATTTCCATGGCATTACTGCGCATTATATAACATGATATAGCACCTTGTGTCAATAATATGACGGAAATTATAGCTAATCGACATTTTTCAATGTGATTGTTAACTTTTATCCAAAAAGTAAACAAAAGAAGTGCTCAAGGGACGCTCAACCCATGTCTGACTTCGATTTAATTTAAAAAAATACGTTCATTTGTTGAAATAGTTCCAGTTAATGGGATGTTTCGCAGTTCAAGTTTGCCAAAAATATTTTCAAAGTTTGGTCACGAATGGATTGACGTATATAATACTTAAACAGTGTCAGCTTTGTGGTGCATTTGTCCAATCCGATAATTAACCAAAAATTAAACATATATACACTTAAGAAATATAAATACAATAAAATCATTAGGTGATGGAGTCCGTTGTCAGGTTTTAAAATGTTAAAATGAACGATGGATATAAACGCTTTATCGATGTTTTACCATTTCGGTTTATTTGGTACAAGGCGCGTTTCGCTAATCAAAGCTACTGATCACTTAGAATTTTCAGAATAAGCACTGCTTCTGACACGATTATACCATTTGATTCTTTCCATCCTATTTCCACTAAACTCACTTCAATTAATTGCCTAATTCGGTTCATATCTTCCCCGCTTTCCGAGAAAAAAATCAAAGTAAAATTAAACATTATAAAAACTATAGGATATAAAGATCACTGGGTAAATGGTATTTTAATGAAAAAAAAACTAAAACTTGAAACAAGTCACTCATGTTTCTCGGCCACACAAGATTACCCAAAATATACGTAAAAATGCCATTTATAGGTCGTTTATCTTACAAAATTAGTCACAAACTCAAACAACTAAATTCCTCTACTCAGGTTTCTATTCCAAACACACTTAGATCCTTTACTAACCACAAATTAAAATTACCCACTGTTCGTTTTCTTAATTCCGGAGTCTATCAAGTCAATTGTGATAGTTTATATATAGGCCAAATGGGCCATAATTTCAATACGAGGTTTCGAAAACATTTACGTTTAACTAACAACGCGTGGAATCCGCAATGTTCCTCGCTCATAGACCAGTTCATAACTGCCGGCCACACATGTACAATTCAAAACTTAAAAATCCTACATCTGGCCCGTAAAGGCCAGCTCGACGCATTGGAAGTGTTTTATATTAGTCAGGCAATAAATGAAAATTCGGACACCGTCCTTCTAGATTTATTTCTATCTTCACCCCTCACCCGCAATATTGTACCTACCTAAGAAAAGTCAATAAGCGATTGAAGTTTGTAACAGACTAATACATGACGCTGCCCCGCGGCGAAATGCACATTGTACCAAATAAACCAAACATAAAACATCGATAAAGTGTTTATCTCCAGTGTTAATTTAAAATCATTATGCTATATTTATTTGTGCATGACGCTGGATCATAATTCATCATAAAAACATTGGCTTTTTGCAGCAATCAGATTATTATCAATGGTGAAATTGTTAGCACCATATGAACGATTGGACCCTTTAATGTATTTAATTTCTTCGACGCCATTTCCGTTATATTTGCTGACTTTGTCACCGAGGTTCACGTATGACCGCGAGTATTTCACAACTTATTCTAGCGGTCATAAAATGCGCAAGATGTGAAATCTATTGGTGTTTAAATGTTTTTAAGATAAATATCTTGCACAAATCGTTAATGTATATATTATTGTGTGTATTGGTTAAATTATTTTTTTTTTAATTTTTGTAAAATTATTTGTTAAAAAAGTTTGCGGGCTGGTAATTATCGTTAGGGCGGTAATTAGTAACGCGTTTCTTAAATATCACAAGACCGTTTTTATTTGATAACACAAAGTATCGATGCGATATGAGGGTAAAGCGTGAGATTTTGATAGTTGTTGACACGAACAAGGTCGGTGAACAAGTGCCGATATTGAGAGAAGTTTAGAAATTAGGAGATGTTCCTGGAGGATGATATAGGCAGGTCAGTGGATTCTCATTGCCTGGAGTGAGTTAGCCATCTCGGAATTGTGCGGCCGCCTCCGAGAAGGTATGGCATAATGCCACTAGGAATAGAGTGACTAGGAATGTCTTCCAAGCGGGTGGTCTTTCGACAAATGAAAGGGACATTAGGAAGCCATAAAGAATGATGGTTTGACGAGGGACTCGACTTTAGAATTAGCAAGGACGGTCACAGGATGAGGTAAAGTTACAGTTGAAACGTCATAGAAAGTAGATGCATGCCCAAGAAGTATGACTTGAAATGAATAGACTCGTATCATGGATAAATAGTGACAGTTAAGAATAGGCCTAAAAGAAATATAATAATAAGTTATTTGCTCGGCTCTTACAAGAAAATAAATTATTGCTATTAAAGCATTATATACTCAATCCATGTGTCAAAACTGTTTTTTTCTTGAACGGCAAAAAAAGCGCGAAAAAATCCATTATCAGGAACTATTTCAATATTTGTTCTACACCCGTAAAAATATTCATTCCAATCCAAGTCGGACAATGCGTCAACGACCCTTGTTAATTTTCCAGTGTTATCTACTCTCTATTATAATTATGATTATTTTTTGTTTAGATGTGAAGACTATTTACAAAATCCTCTTCAACCGCTCTCAGAACATTTGGAAGCCTCAGTCTATGAAATATTTGAAAAAGATCCAATCAAATATAACGAATACCAGAACGCTATCAAGCGAGCATTGGAAGATATGCCCAAAAGTATGGAACAAGTTGTTATTATGATTGTTGGTGCTGGTCGTGGACCACTCGTACAAGCAGCTTTAAATGCATCTTATTTAACTCAGCGGAAGGTCCGCGTCTACGCTGTCGAGAAAAATCCTTATGCGATTAACACGCTTGAGGAACGAATTCAAAATGAATGGGACGGTTTGGTGACTCTGATTCATCAAGATATGCGCGTGTGTCGTCCACCCGAAGATGCCGACATTCTGGTTTCCGAACTTTTGGGATCTTTTGGCGATAATGAGTTATCACCCGAATGCCTTGATGGAGCGCAACGGTTTCTGAAACCAAGTGGTATCTCAATTCCCGAGTCCTACACGTCTTATTTAGCGCCATTGCAAAGCACTAAACTGCACAATGAAATCGTCAATGGACGAATGTCAGACAAGCCTGCTTATAGTGTGTTTGAAACTCCCTACGTTGTTCATTTCGTGAATGCGTATCAAATTGCTCTGTCCAAGGTAAGATACGAACATATTTTAAATGGTAATATTTAAGTTTATTATATAAAAGTCATCAGACTCTCATGTATTTATTAATGTGTGTGTGTCCTAGAAGAAAATATGTCAAATGTATTTTCAATTGGCACCTCATCTATCTGGTAAAAATCGTGCTTTAAGTTTTAATCAAACCATTCCAGAATTTTCTCTGAATATATCTGCAGTTTTTGCTAAGTTACAGCTCCTGAAATAGATTTGTAAATATACAATATTCTTATATTTACATCATTTTAAACACGTTTTTCTCATATCATCATTTTTCGATTTTGTGTTCACGATTGAGAAATTCTAAGGAACTGATAGCTCATTTTAAAGATTAAAAAAATTATTTCATTGTTAGAAGATATTTTTTGCCAAAAGAAATATTTTTCGTATTTTGTGGAAAATTTGTGTGCGAAAAATGCACTTTAAAAATACAGTTTTAAGTATAACAATATATAATTTTAACTTTTTCTTGTAAATAGTCAACATGATATAGAAGCTAGTTTTATTAACTTTACAAAATCGTTTTGGCTTTTCGTTTTCGATCAAAATTAAGAAAGCGAAACTGATCACCTCATTTTCGACGACCATCGCTACAATATTGATAACCTAAGCCAGCTACACCCGTGCAATAAAAATTATAAGCTCAATGTCTTGGAAGCAATATACATCCAGCAGGCTACTTCAAAAAACCCGGACCTCGTGATAAATGACAAAACCGATCATAATCGTTACCACCATAAAACGTTATAATGTAAAATTCTGTATAAATACATCTTTTGTAACTTTTGGCTCGCTAGTACCCGACGATGCCTAACGGCGAAATGTACATCGTTCGATTTATCTATTAAACTTGTAAAACATTGACAAAAATTGTGTTTTCACATCGAAGTATCAACATGTTTTACCAACAACCTACAGTCCTCTCCATTAATGTTAGGAATTGCATAATATAGTTAGATATATTTACCTACCGGGGATAAAAAGGTACTTTCTGTGAATTTTCAAGATCATTTTAAATATTTTTATTGAAAATTTACAAAAATCATTCAACCAGAAATCATTTGTACCAGATACACGAAAAAGATAACTGAAATACGTACTAAAAGCAAATACAGGGATTATTATATATACCTATTAACATGTACTTTTGTTTTATTTAGCCATTATTCACATTCAAACATCCGAATAGAAATGAACGTATTATAAACGAACGAGTTGGAACATTAAAGTTCGAGGCATCGCAGAAGTGTGTCCTGACTGGATTCAGTGGTTATTTTGAAGCAGTTCTCTACAAGGATGTTATGATCAGTACTAATCCACAAACGCATTCGCCCAATATGGTTAGCTGGTTTCCCATTCTGTTTCCTTTATCGGTATGTGACACACAGAATAGATTTTCTTATAATAAAAAAATACATTATTTATAATTCAGGAACCTATTCATCTAACGGCAGGGGACTCCATAGACGTAACGTTCTGGCGCACCGAAAATGAAGAAAAAGTCTGGTACGAATGGTGCCTAAATTCACCAATCCGAAGTAGCATCTACAACTCCAATGGTCGTTCCTACTATATTCGAAAGTGACGTTGCTGAGTGATGACACTATTGTTTAACTGTTAAAGTGACATTAAATGACTCGTATTTTGATTATGTAGGAATAGATAGAAGTGTTACGGTTAATTTCTCGCAGCGGTCAGCAAATTTTTCGCTTTTCTAATTTACCAAAATATCCCCAATGTCTTTACCGAAGTTATACTTCAACATCATTTGTCCACCATGTCGTGCTGTCTATATGCTGGCGCGTATGTTGGAGATTAAACTGGAGTACGAAGAAATAGACATAATGAGTCGGAATTACATGAGAAAAATTTCAAAGGTAAAAGTCAATACAATACATAAGTTAATTCAAAATGTCTATTTCTAGATAAACAGTCGCCATACTATCCCAATTCTATATGATAGTGGCTATACGTTGACTGACAGTCATGTCATTAGTACTTATTTAGTACAGAAATTCACTAACAATACGACATTATATCCAGCCGAATTACAAAAGCGAGCAATTGTTGACCAGTACCTTCATTACGATTCTGGTGTCCTCTACCCCATTCTGTATCAAGCTATTGTAAATATTACCTTAATTTTTGTACGCGGTAAACCTTGTTGAATTCTTCATTGCAGACACCCATCCTGTTTCGCAATCAATTCGGTCTCACCGTATCTAATGTGTCTAGAATTCAGGAGAACTACGGATATCTTAACTCCGTGTTAGCCAATCGGCGATGGCTTGCGAGTAATGATTTAACTCTGGCTGATATGTCCTGCTTAGGTACGATGGCCACACTCGATATGCTCTATCCAGTGGATGCTAAACATTACGGCAATCTCCATTCATTCATACAACGCTGCGAGAAATTACCTTACTACGGAGAGTGCCACCTTCGTGGCCTGAGTAAATTAGCTCAAGTTATTCAGGAGAAAATAATTCGTTTCAATACACGAAATCAGGCAAATGCGCCGCAAAATGTGCACAAAACACAGCCTAGTGTAGTTCATACGCCCGGTCAACAGACGCTTGCATCGACTCCACAGACGCCTACACCAAGTGCTGCGACTGTTCCCCAACAGCAGCAACAAACTACAGATAGAAATGCGCCCAATGATCCGGCCATTCCCAACAAGCCCACGGATACGAAGAGGTCATGAACATGAACATATTTTTTATTTAGTTAAGGCCATGTTATACACACATTTATTAACTTCTATGAGCGGACATTGTGTTCCTCTTGCCGACAAGCAATTCTAATAAAGGCCAAAATTATTCGAGTGGAAAATAAAGAATTGAGAGTGCATACACATTGTAATGACCTCGTGCGGAAAATCAATACAATTCTGAATGTCAATACATTGCAGCATATAGAATCGTAGCAACAAATGGTGAAAGCTAATGTGGATCAATAGCACATTAACAAAGTTTGTGTTGGCGTTCGCTGGCTTTGGGTGAATACACAAATGCGCTGGGATAATTTCAAATCTAGTGGGGTTGCAGAAGAATTCCAATTATCCGAATTTACTTTGATCAAAAAAAGAAACGAATTAAATGATTTACACAAAGTTCTGAATTCATAAAATCTACAGGGATTTAAATGAAATGGTAATTAATATCGTTAGAGAAAAAGAAAATACTATTTCTGTAGTTCTAGAAGTGATTCAGTTTAACATCTATTGAGAAAATCAAAATTCGGCATAGTTGAAGTTTTACTAAGCAAGGAATTTGATGTTCGTGGAAAAGCGATTAGTCCGAGCCTTCGACAAGGCAGCCCGAAATTGCCCTTTCGTGCAACCCCTTGAAGTCTTCAAGGCCAGCTTCATTGGCCTCGCTACAGGGTAGTTCACTGACACGGGTTATCCATTCCATCAATTTTGGACAAGTCTCTTCGTCGATAGGAATGGCTACTATTAGAGTGGTGACGGTCGGATACAGGGCCAGGTCGGCGAGTGTTGCATTGTCACCCACCATCCATTCACGATCACCTAGGAACGCCTCCAGTATTTTGTAGGCTTCGATGGCCTTATCGATGAGCTTCTCGTCAAGTGATGTATTCCCGTCGAAGAACCAACGCTGACGATACAATTATAGCTCATAAATGAGATCATTAAGCGAATATGTTAATTTATTGATTACTTACCGCCATTTGGCCAATTAGTGGATGTAGTGTACCACCGTTGAAAAATAATCGATGATGAATTAAACTTCTTATCTGAGGATCTTCGGGGTAAAGATCGGCGTTATCATCATTAGCATTCTTCAGCGCCATGTAAATCATGATTGCGCCACTATCTACTAAGATGAAATCATCGTCCTCCAGCATTGGAATTGTATGTTGTGGATTTTTCTGTGGACAATGAGTATTCCAACTTACTTTGTAGTATAGAAAATTTAATTTAAAAAATACAATGAAAACTATTTATATCCCAAGGTCATATTTTGTATATACATAATAGCATTACGATAATTGGAATAATACCTCAAGAAACTCAGGTTCCTTGTGTGCACCAGCCATAGTGTCGACATCTTCCATTTCCAACTCCATATCCAGGGCCTTAGCTGCCATCATTACGGATCTGCATGGTGGACTCGCGTCCTTCTTGAAAAGAGTTGGTGCCATTTCGTTGAATTTGGTTCCCCTCAATGCTTCCTCCTCGTAGGTCAATCGGCAACTGAACTGGCGTTACGGTTTGGCAGTGATACTTACTGCTGCTCGCCTGAAAATTGATCTACATGTTTTGGACTTGGTATCGAACAACAACATTAGCGATACTAGCGAGGTGGCTATGCGTATCCCTGTGTTAGAATTTAGTTGTCACGCAATGTGTTCATGGAAATTGATAAAGGATCTACTTCATTATTATTTTATGATTTACCATTGCCGTCCCCATCTATGTAACAAACAAATACTGAAAGTAAATAATATAATTTTATAATCGATTTTTCTTATTTCTGGAATACATTTTCTTTTTCCCTTTCTTCCTTTCTTTATACACATGTTCAGAAAGTAAACAAACGATCGGTGTCACCTTCTTACATGTATATTTTATTAACGTAGGATTATCGCGTAATTATGCTAATTTCTTGCCACCTTCAATATCTATAATTTAATAATCATCATTGTGCATTTGTATATTGAGACACCTTATTGGTTTTCCGATCCGTATCCAAATAGGTATTATCCTCCATTACATGAACAATTTACAACAAATCGTGACTCTTGTAGGGATTCAAAGATCAAAACTGACATGCATTAAATTGTTTTATTGGTTCCATTTTATTAAATATTGCTGCATTATTTCTTTTTACTCGCGTAGCGCGCTCAATGTGAGACCCGTCCATTAATGAGGTTTCTAAATTTTGTACAGCTGCACCTCCTTTTTAAATAGACTTTTCTTGCAGCTCCTGATATTTCAATTCTGTATTCTTGATAATAATGTGGCGGTTCATGCCAAACATTAACATGAAATTAGATTTTGTATTTCTTCAAGGGTTTTCCACTATCTATTTCCTCAATGTCAACTCTACAAATCTTCCAAACCTACACATCTGTTTCTACTCTTTATATGCCTTCCTAGCGCAGGTATATCTTTCTCTTTGACCTTTGCGCTCTTTCTCTGTCTTGCTTATACTGTCGCTTTTTCTTTAATGCACCCTCGTGGTCTTTATATTTTTACCTCGAGGACTTAGTTTTCTACTATAGAACGCGCAATATTGCTGTTCCCTTCGTTTTTCCATTGTTAACTATTTTACTTCCTTGTGTGATAATGAAACTATTTGTCATTCCTAAACAATTGCATCATCACTTGCAATCAACGGCACACCGTAACCCATAATATAATGCCGTATTATACGTGTTCAGTAATGTTCCAAGGGGGACCCTCCGTAAATTTCCGCGACTTTATCTCTCCTTTTTATGGAAACGGGAAAAGTGCGTGGAAGGACCAAAGAAAGTTGGCTTACTGAGAGGTTAGGTTATCTGAGACAGTAGTGGACCAGTTAATCGTAGAAGGAGCCTTGGAAGAACATGTAAGAAGGAGGTGTAAAGAGGTACCAGCAAAACAAAATAAGAGAGAGTACATCGTATTCAAGCTCTGGGAGATATGCCTGATTATGTGGACAGTAAAACGTTGAACTTAGGAGAGAAACTGTTGTTGGCAAGGGCGAGATGTGGAACGGGGGTGAAAGATATGGATGGGTAGTGGATGAGTATATGAGATGTATGATGTGTGAGAATGGGGTGGATACGGGAGCACACGGCAAGTGAATGTATGGGATTGATGGAAGAATGGGACCAAGGTATTGATTGTTAGGGTGAAAGGAGTATGCAAAGGTGGCTGGGTGAGGGATGAGAGAGGGTAGCTATGTTGAGAAGAATAGTACAAGAGAAGAATCAAAGGAGGGGGCAAAGTAATGGGAGATACCTTCTCTGGTTGGCTGGCTTCCTTGGAAGCTCGACCATGGCTTAGGTGCCGGATTGACATTATAAAACGAAGAACGGATAAACTTAACAATGTATATTGAAACGTTTAAACAACTGCATGATTGATCGACACGACAAATATGCGTGTAACTATTAACTACTCTGTCGTAGTCGAACTGTTCGTCGTTCTTCTTCTACTTGTACTTCTCACATCACTCCCGTTGTCTGGACTTCGCTTCTATTAACTGTGTTTTTGACTTCCAAGTCTTAACTGTCTTACTGCCCTTCGATCTCCCGTTTATATCCTGATTTTCTCACACATTATGATTATAGTTTCCTTCCTTTATACTTTGTTAATCTACTGAACATCATCTTATCGCATTCGTCATAATTCTGAGAATATTGTCATTGGTCTCATCTTTTTAGCCTTGACCTATACATCAAATAGTTCTGGGTTATAATTACAAAATTATTCTATAAAATAATTTATCAAAAATTACGAATTCAGCAACTTTTACAAATGTCTTTTTCGACTCATGTTTTACAATATGCTCATTATTTTAACAATTTTGATTAAGTAATGATATTCCCAAGCTACAGCTGATCATAATAGTGCTGGTAGATGAATAAATTTCGGTATTGTTTTTTATTAAGCAGACCCATTGCAGTTGATCACATTAAATAAACCTATGAAATATCGAAATTCTTTATTTCATAAACCAAGATTTTTAACAAACTATCATCAAACTTCAAAACTGAATTATAACATAAAATTAATTTAGCATAAACTCAAAATATCTTGTGTTTACAACAGTTTTATTAATTCCGAAACAACTTTACAATTAATACTATTTCCAAGAAGCATATACCTCTGTTTGTTACTAACTTTGTCAGGAAAACTAAACTCATCCGGAAAACACATTAATCTACACACTTCCCTGGGTGTAAAAAACCGAAAGTGTAATGATTTCAACAGTACTTTCTTTGCTTCCAATTGCTTATTAAAATCTTCTTGCTGCTGTTCTACCAGCGCAATTTCTTTGTAAATCTTGTCAACTTGACTTTGACTATGTGGTGTCAATACGCTGCCAGTACCTTCAATATATCTACCATAACTTTTGGTAAAACAACAACTTCTCTTTGAATTCCCATATACAATATCTAACAACTGACACCTTTTTAACAACTCCTTCATAGGTACATCATAATCATCATTATCAACATTTTCTAAGATTTCATTTAATGCAAATAAACTGGAATTGTTCAAATGAAGTTCTGTTTCATTTGAAGGTAATGTTGAGATTAAATCTATGTCAAAAGGCACTTTCTTTGCAATGCAATAATATCTTGATCTGCTATTAGGCACTCCAAATTGCCAGGGATTTAAAATGAATTCTTTGAAGTGAAAACCACATTGAGATAGAGTATTTAAGAATATCTTATGCATTTCAGATTGTTCAAACCCTTTCACATTTTCCAAAAGCAACTGTGAAATGCTAGTTAACTCAGGTAGAATGATAAGAAGATATGCAAATGAATTAGTTCTTGGATCATTGACATCTTTTTGAAGTCCATTGCGAGTAAAGGGTTGGCATGGTGGTGACATGAGTATCGTGTCAATTTGTAGTTTCTTGATTTTCTTCACAGTCAATCCTTGAATATTTCCATTTATAAGTTGTGTTGACGGGTAATTATGTGAATAAACGATATTTGCTGTTTGATTTATATCAATAGCACATACCACTTCTCCACTTCTTTGAGACACTAAAATCAAATATTTTGGTACGATTAAATATGTGTAAGTATTTGTTGACTTAACTGTCTATATGTACTTTTAAATGCAGTATGCATTCCTCCTATTCCACTGTAGAGCTCAAGGATTTTCATATTTTGTATGATGTATAAAATTCGAAAATATTGCAAAGTACTGTAAATGAATCATTAAAGAGCACCATAACAATGTGGATACGGTGGATACGACAGTTAAATGTTTTCAAAGTTTTTGAGGTTAGATTTAATCTAATCGTTTCCAAAATTCAGAGGGAGCCAGTATCGCAGTCGAATTTCGATTAAAACTTTTGTTAAAAACTTGACACCAGTACATCCTATAATATTATTACTAATCTTATTAAGAATCTTTTAGTGCATCGGCTAAAAAATTAACATTATTTGCGCCTACTTTTGTAATTGTCTTAACAGACTACATAAGCCGATTTAGGCAACTTGTGATGCCTTCGATTAAGTTTAAACTATTAAATTTATATTTAAACAATTTCGTTATCAGGTGCATAAAATATTAATAAATCGTTCGGAAAGTGCACAGAATAATTTGTAGATATTTACTCTCTATTTGACTTGATTCTTTATAGCGTAATAAGACTGAATGGAAGAATATAACAAGTCATAAAGGGGAAAAGAAATATCAAAATTTATACAACGTAGATACATAGAAAAAACTTCTAAAAATACTATATTAAATCTGCTAGAATCTCTCGTTGGGAATTTGTTATGGATGATAGATAAGTGGGGTAAAAAACATAAAACCTTTTGAAATTATCAAGTTCAAGGATTTTGCATTGTTTTTTTCCAAAAACCAAAACAAGTTTACAAAATTCCTACTGTATACAAATCTACACATGGGGATAGAGAGACGAACTACCACTCGTGTGCATCTGGCATCGATACATTAACTTGAAGAGTTTTATCTTGTGTACAAAAAGCACTATGGGAGATAGCTAAGTTAAATACATTTTCTTGAAAGCAAAGCTGTAAAAACTCTAAACACACGAATATATAATTCACACGATAATTAAAATTTCAAACCATTCGTATAACAAATATTACAATAATATGAAAAATAATCACGCACACAACAATACACCCCAGTATTCACAATCACCTCAAATAGTAAAATAAAAACTGTAAATCGTCATAACTTGCCGTATTAAATTCATAATACAGAATGTTCAATATACAGAATTTGAGAATACAAAACTTTACAGGATCGAAAAAGCTGCCAAGATGGCCGCCATCGGCCCCAAATTGAATGCTGAAATTTAGTTCCTCTCAAGCATATTGGTATTCTCTTGTAATTGTGAAAGAGTTCTCCAGACTCCATTCGCAGTGCCCATTTAACAAAGATAAGCATATGATAAACAAATACTGCATGATCAAAACCACTTCATATCAAAAACAACATGTTGATTAATGCTGAATAAGTAACTTAGTTTATATTAACTTACATTAATACATTTTGTTCTAACGAATAATTTTATCGCCTTGTAAATATTTCTAATGGATTTGCATTACGTTCCTGATTCTAATTATATGCAATTTGCTTATATTGTGTCATATGTTCGTATACTATTCAAATAATAATATTGTATGTACCTCCTTCGCCAGGGCGATCGCCTTGCGATTTGCTTCATACGTACTATTTTGCTGTATGCTTAAGTTATGAATAATCGAAATGTTTCCCATATTGTACATTTCAGCTGTCGGTTTACACTGGGTACCTAATCTGAATTGTTTATTTTGAAGCACATTCGTTGC
>WSZQ02073622.1:0-21009 GCA_019419845.2 Weissflogia rhopalogaster
GGCGAAATGTACATTGTACGAAAATAAAACCAAATTGTGAAACATTAATTAAAAGTGTATACCTTTTGTGCTAAAAAAATACTTTGTCATAGCCGATTATCGACAAAATGGCGAGCGTTTGAACTTAACAGGGCTATTTTCATGGAAAAATATAACTTATTTTATCCAAAAAACAAAAATTAACAACTGAAATAAATTTTATGACAAATACTATATAATTGTTTATTCCATAACCACCCACATAACTTCAAGTACAACGGTTGAGTGGTTTTCGAGATAGTTGTGTTAGCGATTCGAAAAACATGGCTTTGAAGAAAACTTTTGTGAAAATTTGTTAATGAATAAAGCAATTCAATCAATAAATAACCCTTTCGGCTGTAAGATCGATAGTTCTTGGAATTTATATTTTGAAACCTGTTAGGCATTTTTAATAAAAATACATTTTAGGGAGGTCAATATAGTGAAAAACCGGCAGGGTCCCCAGCTACTCTATTATTTCGGTACCTTTAAACCGACATAACAAATTTGAATTAATGAAAGCTATATCTACTAAGAAAAATGCTAGATCACAGATCATCGCAATTTACACTGCGACTCGCGATGAAGTTTTTACATTACCATTGTTAAACTTTTCAAACAAGGACTAATATGTTAAAATTTAACACAAAGTTTTTGACTAGGATATCAAGTTCCCACGAAGATATGATACTTTTGAAGCTTCGATACTTAAGTATCGAAGATAAGTAACGATAAACCGGTATCGAAAATTTGCGATGGCGCCTCCTGTAAGGTTTTATAAAATTATATGTTACTCGTTACAGTAATCTCCTCTTTTTCATTGTTTATTCAAGCCTATGTGACGATGTTATTATAAAAGACGAACAATTACATTAATTCATTAATAATAATGACAATTTGCCAAATGTATAAATAAAAGTATAGAAATCTAACTGTAAGTATTAGTACAGTGAAAAATGCCGTATAGTCACGGGATCAACAAGAAATGGTTGGTCCGTTGTTGGCAGGTTTCTTAACATTGCCAATTCGTTGGCAACGTACGTTAGTTATATTAATATAAACAAAGAACGCACAAACGTATTTTATCAACATAAATATGTTGATTTAAAAGTGTCCTTAATGCGATCAGATTTCTGCATATTTATTGTATCATAAAAAAAACTTGTGCAAATTCCGTTTCTTTCCGTTATATGGATACGTATGAATCTGAATATGGTAATGTAATAATTATTTCAGCAAAAGGTATATTTGTAATGTGATATTTTTAATGAATTGTCAAAATTCAGAAGGAAACGAAATACTGTGTAGCAGTAACTTTTCGGAATATCCTTTACTGTAGATTTCTCAACTCTACGGGCTCAATTGGGTATACCAAATATTGACAATATTTAATAGATATGTTTAGTAAATAGTAAATATTTTCTAATATGACAAATTACTTTAAAAACGAATTGCATGGCCACAGTGGTCAATGCTCTATAAAGCACACAAGAAAATTAGATAATTAATTATTCTATGAATGAAAAGTATATTACTTGTGCATACAAAATTATTTAAAAATAGGAATTTTGGAATTAAAAATAAAATAGGAATTTAGTTCAATCATTCATACAGTATTGGGACATTTTATCCACTGATGAAAATGAAATGTTAAAAATAATAATTTTAATCAAATCGAAGTTATATTCCGATAAACTTTCGTTTCGTGTACTGAACAAGGATTGGAAAGCGAATTTCTAAAAACTTAGAAACAGGAAAAAACCAAATTAGAAAAAAAAATAAATAAATAAGCCTTTCTAAAAAAGCACCGATATAAAATAAAATTAAACCAAATATTTGATATCTGGTAAACTTTACTTAATATAACACATTTCTCACGAATTAACGAAAGTTTTAATCTACTGATAAATCAAGTACCAAACAAGATATTCGCATTAATCCAAATTAACCCGAAAATCGATAGAATCAAATTCCAATGACTCATTTCCTTTGCAAACTACGATAAGATAGCCCCGCAAAAATAGTTTTAATAAAAAGTCGAACCCACCAGACAGCAAACAAAACAAATAAAGCACTTACTATTGATGTAATTTGATGATTCTATCACAGTCTTGCAACCGTCGTAAGGCCTTTACCTCATTTATGTACCCCAAAGTATCCTGCTTCAAATCGACGACCTTAACAGCGTATTCTTCGCGTGCATCCGGATCATAACAATGATACACCACTGAACTGCCGCCTTTTCCAAGCTCATTCAAGACGATATATTCAATGTCATTGACAGTTATACACTTAAATACATCCTTCACGCGTTTCTCTGCCAACGGCTTAAATGCTGTTGCACCATCATCTTCGTCCTCCGGGACACTATTCAGGGTTGACGTTGATAGCAACCGTTTCTTGGTGATTGTTTTCGAAGATTTCATTTGAGGTTGAAACAATGGTGTGTTCAGATGAGAACGCATATCGATCGTGCACATAATCCGAGGTTTTGGTGTGTCTGTATTTTCGTCATTTGTATCTGCCTTTGTTCGAGATTTTAATGGAAGAGATTGTGCTCCATACTGAAGTGGAACACGAGATGGTGTCGTAAAAGGAAATGTTTGTCCATGTCCCAATAGCTTTGATTTATTGGTCTCCTTTTGCCTGTCTGGTTCTTTTGGGCTTGTTGCAAATTCAGCTCTTGTTTCTAGGAGTTGATTATTGATATGGTGTGTATTACCACGTACTTCTGTAATTTTAGAATCTGTTTTCTTAAGTTTTTCTTTTGAGACTCTTTTTATAACGTCTTGGTAAGAATCTTTTGAAGAATCTTTCAAAATCACTTTTTCGTTTTTATTTAGTGAGGAAAACTTATTTGGCATTTCATTTGTATTTTCTACACTTTTAAGCTTCATCTTTAGTTTTTCATTCGAAAGACGTCTTATAAAAGTGCCTCTGGCATCAGATGTATTAGATTCTAGTGTTCCTTTTGGACCTGATTTATTATTTGTTCCTGTTTTCTTTATTTCTTCGTCACAAATTCGTTTAAAGTTTGCCCTGTTAACATCTATTCTAGTTGGTTGAAATGTATTCTTAGGAACACTCTTGTTTGAAAACAGTACACTGGTTTTAACGGTTTTAATATTTCTGATATTATTTTGTTCCTTACCATCAACGGAACATTGGTTTTTCAAAAGTTTCTCAAGTTCTATTTGTTCATTATTAGATTGGAAGGCCTCATTTTTATCCTTATAATTCGTATTCCGTTCAAGACTTGTTTGTGTGTTATTAAACATTCGAACATTTTCCTTGTTGATTTGATCATCCTTTTTGTATTCTTCCTGAATTGTTTCTATTTTCTCTTCTTCCGTATTTTCATCGTCTGCGTTGTCATCTTCAGATGCTTCCTGCTCTAGTGCCTGCAAAGCGGCTTCCTTCATTCGTCGTTGTTCCTCACGAAATAACTCATACTCTTTATTGATATCCGAATTAAATTGCTCTAAGTAGTCACTAAAAGAACATGCAATTCAACAACAAACAAGATATAATGATGAAAACATACCAGGAGCTTGAAGACGTTATAAGACAGTCTTTCTTCTCGGATGCTGCCATGACGCTAATATTTAATCACTTATTATCACAATACATATTCTCGGAAGCAGACAACCTAACAAAACTACTACAGAATACAATGAAACCACAATACTCAGCAAATCCAGTTGGAATCTTCAACTTCAACGTATTCGACCGTTGCTTACAATGGGAATAGCTTCAAATCAAACTTAAATGACTTTCATTTAACCTTCATTTAGTAAACACAGGCAGTTTTCGTTAACTTTCCCACGATTGCTAACTTTTTAACTTATAATTTACGAACACAGTGCAAGTATAACTAAAAAAATCTTATTAGCGGCTATTTAGAAGTGTTGGCAAGAGTTTTAAACAAAGTTTTATGCATGGATTAAATCATAAGAAAGATGTCCAAGTGAATGTAAAAATGTGTCGACATTTGTCAGGCGACCTGTGAGGGCGCTCGTATCGATACTCTATGAATCAGATTTAGAAATTTAAAAAGTTTTAAATTGAAAGACATTCAAAACCACTATTAAAGCGCAGAAAACAATTTATTTATTTGTTATGTCAATGACTCGAGGAGAAATAAGAGAAAATTAAATCAGTATATTTCCACAATTCGTTGTTTTGTGAAATTTGGCTAACCAGAAATAGAATGTGTCTTGAATTTTACAAAATAGATGTAAAGCAAATTAATGGTCTTTTAATCAATTCATCGTATCCATGAGAACGGCGATTGCTGCGTCGAAAGTATATAAAGTAACGAATAATCAAACAAACGTTAGAAACTAAATTTTGAATAAAATTCAAAACCACAGTTAATGCAGAGCCCTAACATTTCGCTCCAATGTGGTCGCCAATCTGTTCTAATGAGCTGAACTCTATTACCTCTTTTACGTTATTCTATGGTTTTATTCGCTACGCTGTCAGAATGTAGTACACATATGTTTTGTGGTAGTACTCTCGACGACCGTTTGACAGCGCGTGGCTCTCTTGCGCCGAGCGTGAGTCGCGCGCGTAACATGTCGACTGGTTATTTACAAAGATGGCGAACATGCGTGACAGCGATACATCGCTGTGGCTGCACAACAAATTGGGTACGTCGAACGACTCGTGGACGGGCGGCTCGATCTGCTCGCAGCTCAACGGCGAGGTGCTGCGCAACATCAAGGAGTGCTTCCCCGATCTGCAGACGCAGGTGAAACTCAAGCTGCTGCTGAGCTTTTTCCACATCCCGCGCAGAAACATCGACGAGGTAAATAAACACAATCTAACGGCACTCCGCCTCCTTTGTATAAATAGTTTGCTGAACGGTTTCGTTTTAGTGGCGACATGACCTCGAGCAGATATTGGAAGTCGCCGTCGGCGACTCCGAACTGTGGGTATCGATGATCGCCGAGGCCCTCAAAACGTACCCGGCCACCGGGTCGTTGAACATGGAGATCTCAGACCTGGATGAAGTGCGGCCTATATTTACGAATCTGGCGAATGATCTGCGACAGTTGGTGCGAAAACAGGCCGAGCAGGTGATGCTGCCGATGGAATGCCACTATCTCAATAAGCAAGCGCTAACGTCGGTGGTGGGGCAACAACCACAGCCTACCAAACATTTCACGCTGAAGAAAAAGCCAAAATCGGCATTATTGCGCGCTGATTTGCTGCAAAAGTCTGCAGACGCACAGTCGAATTTGAAGAAGGCGTCAGCGCCTGTGATTCCGGTGCGATCTCGTGGAATGCCCCGAAAAATGACTGACACAAGTAGGTTTCTTTTTAAATTTTTAAGAATTTTGTCAATACTTCAGTGTGCCCAATATATTTTTCATAATTTGGTTAGTTTAAAATGAAGCTTTTCATTGTTTTATTTTATTTTCATTGATATTGCAAAAAGTTAGAGCCTATTCACATTTTAAAATTCCTCATAATCAGCTGAAGAACCTATTTATATTACTCTGCAATTAATATATTCGTGTCTCTAAACTTAGTTAATTTAAAGGAAACCATAATTTTCAATGTTAAAAATGTCAGTGTTTACTGATAAAAGATCTTATAAATATTCAATAATAGTTAAATTTATTTATTAACCTCTTTAGATTTCAACTCATAAATTCTCTTTCTTTATTACTTTTTTTTGTTGTTTCGTGTTTTTTTTTTCATATTTATAATTTATCCTAAACGTATACATAAACAAACCGCTCCTGCTACTTTTATGATTTCATAAATTTCAATTTTCTATAAAAATGGGAAATCTTAACCTGCAAATATCTAAGGGACAAAAGTTGAATTTGATTAAACCAAACATATATTGGAGCCTGTAACTATCAATTATGAATCACACATCGTTTTTTGATAGCTAACAGCTAAAGTACCGATAACCATATAGGTTACGATCTCCCATATTTTAAACAATTTCCACTCATCTAGATGAAATTTTGTTCATTTAAAATATCAATAGGTTACTTTGTTTAAAATCTATACTTATTAGGTTGGCAATACTAGAAAGAACTATTCTAGCGTTCAAATAAATTTTGAATGCTTGAATCGTACTAACATATAATAAATAATTAGGCCAAATATAAATAACTTTGAACGTTTTCTAGACCTTCTATGAGGAGTATTATGAAAAATAAATTTGTTTCAGCTCCACTTAAAGGTATTCCCAGCAGACATCCAGGTTCAAATTTCCGAAGCAGCGTCCTTGGAGCAAACGCAGCACGACCACCAATCCCTCGACTAGCAGCCGGCCGAAAAGAAGGCGGCGTCAAACTTTTGGACATTGCAGATCAACCTCTCGGTTATGCCGCCGCCAAGAAGCGCAAACGCCAACAGGAAATGGAGGAGAACGCTGCCAAGAAAACAGAAACTACAGCGCTGCTCTCACCGACGAGTACAAACCCCACAACCCCAGATTACGCCGCTGGCCTGACCGCACCATCATATATGCCGGCCACCCCCCAACCCGCCACATCTGCAGCAGCAGCAAACACAGGCAGCACCACCCCGACGACACCAACAACACCTACACCTCCCACACCTGTGGCAATAGCTGTCGTCACGCCTACACCGACAGCAGCACCAGTTCTTCAGTCACCTCCCCCGCTAACCACATCCAACCCGCCGCCACCACTCACGCCTGTCCTCAAACCTGCAGCGAAGCCACCAACGGCTGTCACGCCGGTGGTCATTGCCTCGCCGCCATCTCAACCGATGAAGGCGCCCGTCCAGCATGCACAGGTCACGCAGATACGAATACAACCGCAACCGACCGCCAACTCCCTGCAGCGACGTGGCCTAGCGCTCACGCGCGAACAGATGTTGGAAGCGCAGGATATGTTCCGCACAGCGAACAAAGTTACACGACCCGAGAAGGCGCTTATTCTTGGTTTCATGGCTGGATCACGAGACAATCCCTGCCCACATCTCGGTAATATCGTCACGATCAAATTGAGCGAGGATCAGGAGAACGTACAGCAACCGGATGAAACCTATCTGACGATGCTGGTCGAAACGCACTTCCAGATGAACTACAACAATGGCGAATGGAAACGAATCAAGAAGTACCGGCGGTTGGATAACATTGTCGATGCTCTACCTGCCAACACGCAGACGGCGGCGCTCGTCTGATAGTTGCTGATAGTATAGCCAACCTCGACGATGGCGCTTCCTCTCCCACTCGAACTGAACAACTCACGTCAAAGTCATCAGCTTTTTTCACATGGAGACACGATGAAGATATCTATCAAATGTTGTTGATTAAATATATATTATATATTAACTTAGTGATGAAATTGATAAGTTTATAACGATTGTACAAAAAAAAAACAATGACGAAGAAAGATATGTTGTTTGCCTGCATACCTGAAGTAGAACAGTAATTAAAGGGAAATTCGATACGAAAAGGCAGCATTCTTGGACCTCGCCCACATCTTCATTACAACGCTGTTGTATTCATTTCAAATACTTCATATACCTGCTGTTTTTCGCATACAAATTGCAAATAATATCAAACATCACAAACACTTAACTTAATTAGAATTTATCGCCAGCGACAACAGGAGCACCACTACTTCGTTTTGAGTGTACCCACTTCACTTTCGAGCAACTCTTGAATGCCCTCGGGTATCACACCTTCGTCCAACTCTTTACACCATTGATAGTACTGTGGGAACAAAACAAACACTAAGTTCTTGTGTTGATACTTTTTTTTTTTATTAGTATGCAGTGATCAAGATGGCGCATTATGTTAAATGAGAGGAAAGGATACTTACTTTTTCAAGTTCACGACGCAATGCAAAGACGGCCTTCTCACGATCACTTACAAGATCCTCGAGGTACTGATAGCGTAACTTTTTGCGTGCTCTGCATTCACGGGCGCTTTGCCTGCTGCGTTCTGTAGGGTAAATATAAATTTGATTAAAGTGGAAATTGACAAGTTAATGACGATTTTTATGTTGCCGTATAATAATTATTACAACTTTTAAAATAAATATTTCTCATTTTCGCAGTTTGATTTATTGTTAAAAATCAATGACCACATAGATTTTGGACGGGTTCAGATTATGAGTTCTTCTAAATATTAGTAGGTAGTTTATAATATGACTTACATTGAACGGAAATTGAATAGAGATAATGCCCTAAGGGGTGTATACTCGGTAAGTTCAACAAAACTGTTGAAATACTCGAAATTGACTATCAAAATTATAGACAAAATTTTAAAAGATCTTAACTTGAGGGGAATTTCGAAGAACGTCTAGATTCAAGTATATTCTAAAGCGATTAACTTGACAAACCACTATTAATTAAACTATTCACTTAAATTTATTTTGACATGAAAGTTTAGTTTTGAATATTTCACAATAATTTGTTTTATTTAAAACGCAACTTGTCCTGCCTTCGATCACCTTCAGCTAATACTCTCAGTATGTAATTTGTTCCATATAGAACGATGTGATTTTTTTGACAATAACCTCCTTAAAATATATGAAATTCTGAATTATATTTTTCCTATTTTGGTTAGCGTATTATCAAAAATATCAAAATTTAATGATCTTCACCTATATTGAATACTAATATGTCGTACTAATATGCCCTACACAATTAATAGTGAAAATAGTGCCTAATAGTAACAGCAGCCTACAAAAATAAAAAAGGCAACTATTTTGAATCGAAAATATGTATTTGAGAACTTGTATTTGCAAATAGGAATAGAATGAGAAAGATCTGCTTAGCCAAACTCTGACGAACATAGCAGTGTAATCGGAATCAGAAGAGAATACTCCTATATCGGCACACAGATTTACTTAGTAGTATTGAACGACTTAGTATTGAACAGCAAGTAGCGCCGGGACGTTTTTGAATACTTCCTATACGAATAAGTATCGATACTAAGTATCATATCGCCATTTTCAAGTTTCGATACTTTCGAAAAGAACTCAACCTGATTAATTTAAACCATAAGCAAACAAGACATTTTGAGGTTTGAGAAATTTAGCCATGTTGCAAAAAATAAATTAATTTAAGAGGGCATATTGTTACAAATTGTTTTCCAATTTATTTTTAATCCTGAACTAATCCTTAAATTTAATCCTGATGCAATTTCAAATAAAAATATTCCAAGAAATGACGAAGTTATAACGGAAAGAGTTATTTATTGATTCAATCAACAACAAATTTTCAAGCACGTTTTCCTCAGAACAATGCTTTTCAAATCAGTAATCAAAATATCTCGAAAATCACTCAACCGATGAATTTGAAGTTTTATGCGGTTATTGTATAATTAAATAGTCTTGGTCATTGGATTTCTTGTTTTCGATTATTAGGTTTTGTTTTTTGGACATAATAAGAACGAATTAACGCTTGAAAATGGCTGAGTTAAGTTCAAACACTCGCCATTTTGCCAAAAATAGATGTTTTGAAAATCGGCTAATAAAGTCTATGTTATGGTATATATTTTAGTAATCGCCCACTTGGGCAACCTAGTGGTAGCGTCACAGCGAACCACGTAGGAGGACGGTGTTCGATTCCCCGAGGTGGACAATCCACCGGGTGAATATTATTCACCCACAACTTACCACAAAAACACTTACAACACTACACATTCCACACTCAACATTCAACCCTCAACATTCAACTCTCTACACTCAACAACTACACAACAAAAACAAAATACAAATTGTAAACACACAAATATATGTACAAACACCGCGGAAAAACCTCAGGGTTGATAGCCTATAAAATATATACATTATTTTTTATTATACTAATCTTTGAGTGTCAGAGAATGTTTAACGAAACGCCATTAGCTACAGTTTTGGTCGATTTTTGCGGCACTCGATAGACGGTTTAAACTAATTTAATAAAATTTAAAGTATTCCCAAAAACGCGTACTTTTAGATAAAAAAACCGATTCGATATTCCTAATAGTTTTTTTTTTTATCACATAAATATCAATTTCACTACTAGGTGTATATACCCACTTAAAGTACAATCATTAAAAGTATGTATTAATTACATAATTTTATAATTACCTAATTTGATTTTCATGTCCACTTTCTCAGCACTCTTGCGTCCCGGTTTGCGTCCACGCTTACCGCTTTCCTTGCGGTGAGAGCCTCCCTGCAAAAAGAAATACATAATTACATAAAGAATATCCTCCAAAACCAACGGTATATTTAACGCTACATAGAATGTCTGCCTCTAATTGTAAGAGAAATTAGGGTAGGTCAGTATTACCAAAAAATCTGTTACCAACAAAAAACGGAAACAAAGAATCGTAGCTCAACTGTAACATTACAAGAAAGTGTTGTTATGCAACGAATGCAATGCACATTGAGAAGCACTTTGCGATGCAACAAATAATTGTCGCTCTCGCCGCGATGCCGGTTATTACACGGCTCGGCAATCTGCGCCGCAAAATGCAACGCAACATGCAATTGCCGGCCTCTTCATAACGCGCATTACCTTCGGAACGCAAAAAAAAACACCCACAATCGAACGTCCTGCACCGCACGCACCTCTCAGCACAACCGGTGCAAATCGTGAATAGCAACAATATACGTACTTGGGATTTGCACGTCGTCTATCAAAAACTATCACTCATTAGATAAACTAATCACATGCTAAAAATTATGACAAACTCGATTTAAAAGTACGACTACGTCTTGAATAAGGTGTGTGACTTTTTTTGAATGAATAGTTTTACCTAGGTGTTGACGCGTCGTCGTTGCGGCTGCTGCACGCTCGTCGAGTTCCCGCAGGATGTGAACGTCCGACGCGCAGGAGGGCAATGCGTGATTGCATCGGGCCAAACAGCGCGCACACATGCAGGCGCTTATTGCGACGCGCGCGTTCGCAGGCCGGCGAAATTATTGCGCAGTTTGCGAGCGTGTGCGTGCGTCGCGCAGGAGACTGCGAGCCGACAGGGGCAGGCAGAATGCATCCGAAACGAATTCCTGCTACGCTAACCATAGACAACATTTCATACACTACACCACGCAGTAATATTACTCATCACCGAATAAAATAATCCTCAAATCTAATCAACGAACCATTTTTTTAAAGTTTAATAATTAAAATAAACTCATCTACGTTCTCCTCATAATTCCTAATAACAACGATAATTCTGTGGTAAAAGATAAATAAGTACATAACACAAAAGTTGTGTAATTTTCACGCATGCGCAGGTGTTGTTTTGTTACCCAGACGTGTGCCCCTTATTCCTGCTAGCGCATTTTTTCGCCTAAATCTAGCAACTCCCAACCACCTGTATACCCTAGCTGATAACGTACCCTTATAATATACTAAGAGATGTTTAAATATAGACTTGGACTTACATTAGGATTGGATTCTTCCACGACGATCATGTCCTGAAAGTCCATCCTGCTGACTGTGCGCAACACTCGACTTATTGCACAAATCCGACGAAACACGGCCTTCTCGACGATGACAACTCTTTCAAATATGAGCGTAAACCCTTGACGACGACACAAAGGCTATTCGACTAGTAGGAACCTGTTAGGCCCAAGTATTGAACAATACGCACGAAGTAGATCAACGTGTTGCTGTTTACAAACATGAGCCTGCTGCCGAGCACAGATCGCGCGCGCGTCCTGCTGGCACTCAAGGTCGTTCTACGTCATGCAATGTCGTCACAATCGGGTATTCTCGTTAAACGTAATTTTACATTTAAATTGATCGTAAGTTGCTTACTATTGGAAAATACCCGGCAATGTTGGAATTTCAGTTATAAGGTTAATTAAACGTCTTTTTTTGTGTTTTAAATCATCATAACAAAAAAAGGAAAGAAATAGAAGAAAAAAAAAACTATGGATTTCCGAACTTTACCGAAGTTGATAAATAACAAAAAAACTATAATGGAAATATAAAACTTGTTTTGTGAACTGCGAATTGAACTTTTAGTGATTTAGAAAAACAATTCCTAAGTAAAGCAAACAAGAAACATGTAGGTCACTTTACATTAGGTTGAAATTGAACATTGTTAGCCTTCCCTTCTATAACATATACTGCCTTTCTGGTTTTGTTCACTATGTATTAGACATGTTAGAGGATGATGTAATATCGATATGAAGTACATGTTGATTCAAGATTCGCTGAAGTAGACTGAATGATCGTTGTGAGGAATTGTTCGAAGGGGGCATCGCATATGGAGGTGAATGCCCTCTAGACGCGACCATTCTTTTGTTTGTCTCCGCGGAGACGTGGTCGCGAGCCAGATTTTTATGATAAATGTTCTTGGTACGAAAATCGGGGCCAGAGACCGCCACAACTTTATTTGCTTTTATAATTCTTCCTCAATTTTCCTCTCATTTTCGATGCTACTGAGTATATTTCTTAAGTATTCAATATTGTTGCTTTTTTTATAATGTCTTCTATTTATTGTTACCATTTGGTGAGCGAATGGAGGTGTTGGGAGAAACAGAAGGAAAGGACCCAAGGGCACTTGCAGAGTGGTTGTGTGAGACAGGGAAAGGGATACGGAGGGTGTTAGGGGAGAAGGAAAGAAGGAGGCGTACAGTGTAGAGCAGGCATGTGCAATTGTTTTTTTTTTGGGTTTACAGATATATTTTGTTAGTTTCTTTTTGTATATTGTAAGTTAAGATATTATGTTAATGTTTAGGATGGAGAAAGAGTATGTGTATATGCCAAAATAATTCTATTTATTTATGTATATCTCTAGCATCAGAGCTGTTAGAATATATGATTAATGTGGTCCATCGGCGGGACTCGGGATTCGCGCAGGATACGCCTGCGTATGTGAATTGATCATCCACCAGATTGTGACTTCTCTTCATCGTCCCCTTCCCACAGATTCAGTCCTCTCCAAGTATTGACACTTAATCTCTTTTATAAGTTTTTCTAGTGTTGGGTGGTACTAACAAAAAATACTGAATGTCAATTTTAGAAGTCTAGAACTTCCGCCAATGGAAGTTCTATTGAATTGAATAAGTATTTACAAATGAAGTCTTTAATTAATAATGAGTTGACGCACTCCTGGTGGAGTCATTTCGAAATATTAAATATTAAGATCAGAAAAAAGATGGACGAACATCAAAACACTGATTTTCGACATTAATAAAGAATTAAACTTATTTTTATTGCGCCAATTGAATTTTTATTTATCTGCGAAACAATTCACTTTTTCAGATAAACAAAAAAAAAAACCGTTGTGCCTTTATTAAAACACACGTGCAGCGTACACACGCAAATATAATAAATATCTTCTTTTAACTTAACGATAACATTAGACAAGAAACAATGTGCGGGCGTAAGTACGATGAAATTCCAGTTACAATCTGCGACAGAGAAACAAAGCGCACACTGTTGGCACATTATATACAAAGTAGGACAGTTGAACACCAGACAAGACAATCACAATAGACAACACTCAGTCATAGTTACTCAAATTCGTTAAAATATCTGCGTTATCCATCTAAGGCCACTTTGGTCACATCGAGGAATGTGTTACGTTTACATTACTAGGTCTAGCAAATTAGGTTTCGGTTCTCTGCACAGATTTGCACGCTACAGACGCTAGGAGAGTGTGCGTACGTGCGCCGTGCAAGAAAAAGCAAGTTAAACACTAGACTTTCGGCCGAGAGACCAATGCAGGCCAGCCCCAACTACTGATACGGCGTCCTTGGATTAACACTGATCATTTCGCTAGTGCTAGAACAGAATAGAAGAGAAGTTGCGAGATTATTTCGGCGGCGACCACAAATGGTAGACGTGCAATGCTTTATGTTTGGAAGACGTGGGTGCGCGCGTCCCCCGTATTCTCCACGGCTTTACTCGACTTTATTGTCGACCATATAGTTGACCGACCTTTTGCCGTATTTGATGTGGATGAACAGTAACGCGATGCCGAGCAGCAAGCAGACGCATCCGACGACGATGTAGGCAATCCCCAGGAAGGGATTCTTGCCGCCGAGTAGTGAGGTAGTGCTGAGGATCATACGCTTCGAGCCGTCAAAGTCGCTGACATCGTAAGCTTAACATGGAAAATAAACCGAAACAGTTTGATTAATAATCAGATTTTATTCTGAATGTTAATGATTTTTCTCCTAGCTGCCATCGGGCAGTGGCGTATAAAATACAATGCTATATATTTACATATGTACTTGTTGTATTTCAGGGGGCGGCTATACGTGGCATGAATGATTAGAGGATATTGGAGTATGAGCAAACCTTTGGTCCCTAGGAAGAACCTAATTGGATTGGAAAAGTGAGCTCCGTGGTATGTGCTTCTTCGGGAAACGTTGACTCATTATTAGTATGAAATGATACGAATTTGTGAGAGTGGTGAGATATTAAGAGATTGGTAAGAATGAGGAATAAAAGCCAGGCCAAGGGGACTGGAGATATGGTGGTACGTTATAGATAGGCGGAGAGGGGTTCATTTAAGGAAGATACAAGTGATTTGGCGAAGACAGAAATATTTCGCTCACAACCACATGTCCAAGAGCAATGTATGTAAGGGCGTGATGCAGGTCGGAGGACAGGTGGTTGGGGCCCGAATGAGAGCGAATAGACAAGAGTAACGTTTTCCACAGCCCGGTGGAATTTTGCTGCGCAGCATCATGTGATACTATCGACTGCAAAAAATTCGCATAATCCAAACCATTTCACAATTTCGAAACAAATACTTGAAAACAATCACCAAAACCAACTTTCACATTCTCCATTTAGGCAATAAAGGTCATAAACTACTCCTCGAATCTTGAAATCAATAGTTTCCAAACGGGGTGATGCGAGAATTTACAATAATAGGAGGACCAAGAAATTGAAGGGTAATACATGATTCAGAAGGATCAGAGCCACAAAAATGCTCGAGCTGGGGTATTTTATACGTAAAACGGTGCGATAAATCCCTCAATAGTTGAAGCACCACCAAATGGAGCTCGAACTTAATGATTATACTTAGGATAATGCGACAAGTCCCTCAAGATCGCCAAAAAGTATAATAAAAAAAGGGAGACGCTGCTATAAAATGCCTGAAACGACCACCTCTATTTGCTTCATTCCATTCGATAACATACACAACAATAAAAAACCTCAATGAAGCCCATTCAACTGCGATGCTAAAATGTAATTGTAGATGTCATTGAAGCCTTAAAATCATTCATTAAAAACTGGAAGGCAGGTTTTTTTCAATTTGATATTCGTGTCCAGCCCGTCAAATTCATTCAGAAACAGGCTTATACAAAAATCAAACATTTTTTTGAAATGTGTTGTAATGCTATATGGCGATGAATAGGTAAATAGTGCAGACACTAGAGCCAATCAGCTTTTTTCAATAGAATTCGAAATCAGCAAGTGATCCAAAACGTTTAATCATGAAGTAATTTCAGTGTTGACTAGTGTTATATTATTGTTCTGTTCATAGCAATACAAAAACGATACATTTCGGAAACCTAATGATAGTTTTAATGAACATTCCTGATTCAAAAAGTTATGGATCACCTTCATACTTTCAAATTTCCCATGAACAAACTTGTTCAAAGACAGGTTATACCCCAATAAAGTTCCATCTTAACTCATTAAATTATAAAATACTTACTATAATTGACAACCAATTCGTAATCTCCTTTGAGTAACCCATCGGCATATGCAGTCTGTGAGTGATCCACACGTCTATACAACTTTCTAAACGTCGGTAACGCTGCAGTGCGCATCCAAACAATCAAATCCTCATTCTGAAAGCCATTATTATTCTCATTCTCCAAATCTAACGCCCAAATATCCTTCTTCCACGCCTTGGGTCGCGAAAAGTTCTGGAACGCCTCTTTCAGATTACCAGGCGGATTTCGGAACTTGATGTTTTTATCCGACTCCCAAGCGATTCCAGTGCGTAGCAGAGGAACAAATGGCTTATCCTGATTTGCTGGCATTTTGATATTCATATTTCGAATTTTTAATTCATCGCTAAAGAGAGAATTGGCGATGGCTCCGCATGGTGCAATCGGTTTGTTGTCATCATAGGCAAATGGTTGACAATCAGACGATGGATGTGGATCCAAACGACCAAGGAGTTGGTTATCATCACGCGATTTCACATAACGACGATGATTTTGATAATAATTACTCAGACCGTAGTACATGAAAACTTTGCCCTTATAATCAGTATCCAGGCGAAAATGTAAATTGCAAATGCAGTCATCGGTGTGTCCTTCCTTGCTGATGTATTCCTTGCAAGGAAAACCTAAATCTATCGGAAATCCATCAGGACCCCTTTCTGTTTTATTGCAATTCGTATAGTCAATAATAGTTTCCTTGACTTCATCGGAAAAGAACAGCAGGGCAATTCCGACAGGAATAAACGCGATACCGATGACGAAAAACGCGGGTAATACAGTTCCTGCAGTGAGGATTGGCTGCCATGCTGGTAGTTTTTGCTGTTTGAAGGCTGAATCTACAAAATTCCATTTTATTATTAATTGAAATGGTGTACTTTAAACAACGACGGATTGAACTAACACATTTAACTGTATGTGATTAAGTATGCAAACGTCGATCATCGATGTATATCTCACAATATGTGAGATAACACGATGAATTATTAAGCTTGAAAATCGATAGCAGGTCTGCCATTTAGCATCAATTCTCACCTGCACCGCTTAAAGCGCAAATAAAACATATTTAACGCAATATATACCTGACGGCTTCTTCGTCTTCATGGCGGTGGCATCGCCGTTGTCCTGCGCCATCCTGCACGTTTACAATCGTTTAGCACTCGTAAATATTGATAATTTCTCAATCACACAATCAGTTGGTGCACAACTCGCTTGACAAACTCGAAGTGAGTAATCGTTTGACATTGAGTCGTTTCTAGGTCAGCTGATATTTGTCAAAAAACTGCGATTATATACGATGAGGAACGAGAATGAACGAGGATTATTTAATTTTAAAATACGATCTAGATTCACATTTCACATAATTTTTCTGCAATTATTTCGTTTATATTATGACATTTGGAAGTCGTTCGATCGTGATCGAATTTAGAAGTAGAATAAGTCTCAAAAGGGTCTTATTTGTATTTTTAGAAGTAGGCTCACATTTAAAATCGTATTTCTCATGCCATGCATCGAATAAAAGTGGAGTTAAGAATAGGACAGCGAATATATGCCATATCAACGTCACTCCTACCTGAATGGTAATAAAATGTCTGTATGTTGCATTTGAATGTGACCTGCCTGGCCAGTTTGTTATCAATTGTCAACTGTCAGTTTTTGACACTTTTGACATTTCAAATCCGGTTCAAGGACACGAGGAACACAACACACACTAAATCCGCTCAAAACATCTATAAACACATCCTCACGCGCATTTACAAATCGGAGGAGAACCTGGTCACAACAACAACAATTACGCCACGATAAGCGCGCCATTCATCGCAAATATTTGGCACGATTAAGAGCATACATACACCTAACTCAGCGTCTATGATGAAAGATGTTAAAGTTCTTCAAAAGACGAGGTAAGTGCTGTGAGAGTGTGCCTTTGAAATTCTGAGAAACGGACGATCTTTTTCGTTCGTTAGGTTCACAACCGCAACCGGACGGCACGACGTTCAGCAGCGAGACGTGCCTTCCGGTCGACGATAATGCATTGCAACACCAACCACGCACGATGCCGATGTCTTCATGCGAAGACGAAGGATTGTATGACATTGGTATGTAAATATAACATCAAAATATGCCGAATAATTTTGTTAAACTTGCAAAATAAACGATAAAAATGTTGATAACTTATCTAAAATATTTATAGATTTCGTCCCAGATAGGGAACAATCACGCCTGTCGAAAACGCTGGCTGAAGTACTCAACGACAAATCAGCGCTCTCATATTTCGTACAGTTTATGGAGGCACGTAATGCTTTAGCCTACTTAAGATGCTGGCTGGATATACAGAACTTCCACATGGCTATCGGCCACCTGGAGCAGCGACCCACGCCTGCGTTGCTGCTGTGCCGCACAGAGCACGACAGCCTGTCGGTGAGCACCGATTGCGATGATTCGCTGACGGCGGATATTTCTAGTCTGAATGACGACACGCACATGACCATGACGCCGACGCCCACCACGACACAGGAGTGTGCGAGTCCTGCTGGTGATAGAAGCGAACGCAGTGATGACCTGAACAAATACTCACAGGAGTTTACGGACGATGCTCTCGGTATTTTTAAGAAGTATATTGCACTGGAGGCGCCTGAAGCTGTGAATTGTCCCGAAGATGTGCGGAATGTAATCGTGGAGAATATCTGTAGCCAGGAGAAAATTCCCACCGACTGTTTTAAGCAGGTGCAGGAGCATGTTTTTACCCTGATGGAGAAGGAGTATTTTGATGCGTTTGTGCAGAGCGACTATTTTTGCAAACATCAAATTGATGTTCTCACAAGTGGGCATGTTGTTCTCGATGATATTCTCTACAATGAGACGGCGTTGTTTTATTTTATGGAGTTTCTGGAACAGGAGAATCGGAGGTAAGCAGACGTTTTTCACTTTTTGAAGGTTAGTTTTTTTATGTAGAGTTTTTTTTGCCATTCTATACTAACCTCTAAGGTTAGAATTTTTTCATTCCATAATCATGACAAATTTTATTGAATTTTATTTTTATAATTGTTACTATATTTTACATAATAAATATATTGGATAAGTTCTAATTTAAATGTTATGTTTAAAAACAGATTCCTCTTGGAGTTTTGGTTAGCTGCAACGAATTTCCAACAACAACTTCGTGATCAACGTGAGTTTCTCGACCTGGTGGAGGCCCAAAACGACGCTGTCATCCTCTACGACAAGTATTTCTCTCTGCAAGCGCTGTGTCCACTCGGTTTGGGCGACCGAGTGCGTTTCACAGTGGAGCAAAACATCTGCGGTGAGAATGGCTTAGCCCCTGATTGTTTCGCTCTACCCCTTCGTGTAGTCGAGCAGGCGTTGGACAAACACTATCTACGACCCTTCCTCGCTTCTCAGTTATTCTACAAATATCTCTCTGAATTAATCAACGCAGTGCAGAGTAATGGCTATGGCGTATACGATCGAAGTGGTACACGATCATCAGATGCCGGCAGCGAACGTTCCTGTAGTATCAATGGCGCCTTCCTCGCAATGGAGGTACCCATGACTAAGAAGAAGAGCGAAAAGGCGACAGCCGCTGATATGAATATTGATACGCGTGAACTGTATGACCCGGATGCGTTGTGGCGACGCAAGAAACATCATCGATTGTCGTTTGGGCGTGTGACTGAGCTGGGGCAGTTTGTGACGGATTTCGAGCCGGAGCCGGATAAGAAGAGTCGTTCGACGATACGCAGCGTCGTGAAGCGCTTCGTGAATCTCGAGGAGGACAAGAAGAAGGAGGAGCTGGCGTGGCAGGTGGCTGAGATGATTGTTAAAGGTATTACGAGCGTCACGCTCAGCGAGCACGAGCTTGGACAAAAGGTGTGAACAAATATTTATTTTTTATTTCGAAGGCGGTTGTGGCAAACGCCGCTGCGATTTAACTTAAGTGACGCGCACTGGATTTGAATCAAACTATGGCTGCAATGGGGCAGCCGACATGAATTGCGATTTGTTCTTTGATTGTTTGAATTTGTACGGAGAATGTGTGTAAGCATCAATGATGTATATATTTTGTCAAATTTGGAGTAATAAATCGTTGTTACTAATATATGTTTGTTTTTTATTTATTTCTAAGACTTTTACTAACAATTCTAATGTCTTCGTTTAATTTTGTTTTATGAAAACTCGGGCCGCAGACCTGTTGTCTCGCCGGACAAGCACACTTATGCATGCGCATGCGAGAGTTTGCTGTTATTTTTGACGGCGCGCTGTAACTCGGAATTTAGTGTTAGCAGGGCGGGATGACCGTATAAATACGTCATTAAAGGGCTGGATTTAACTATCTCTTCAACATCCGAATGTGAATGACCTAGAACAAGGGAGAACAACCTGCTGCCTATGAAGCGGTCCCAACAATGTTTACTGGGTTATACTGTTTTTATGAATATAATGTGTTTATTTTATTTATGTTATTAAAATATTTGAATGGCTTGTTATTTTGTGTGCCCCGACAAAAACGCTTTTAAAGCAGGATTTGGGTTAGAATACAATTATGCAACATCGATAATTAGGGAACAACGAAATGTCGCTTCTTTAATTGGTTTGGCTTAATTTCCTTTTATTCATGATGACTATATTCTATAGTATGAATTTCCACTTTTAAATATGAATTTTAATAGTTAATAAATTTCAAAAATATTTTTATATAAAGAAAATTTCCAGGGCACCCATATTGGTTTTGTTGCTGCGACTGTGCAATAAGTTTTAATTTTTCTACTCCTATTGCGCAATATACACATTTTAGTATCGATTTTAGTATCCGCACTACTGAAATGTGTTCATAGGTCCCATAACCGCAATCGCGGAGTGCACCCTCTTATCAACACAAATGCCCAGTGATTGTATATTTCCATAGTTGTTGGTGTTCAAAAATTATGGAAGTGACAAAAGCGGCCGCTTCAAATTTGACGGCGAACATATAGATGCCAGAAAACTGAATCATCTCATTATTATCACACATAATAGTCGTAGTTTCGTAGTCGTAGTCATAATATTGTAGTGTAAATGTGTAGTATGGAATGCGCATTTCTCACAAATGCGTAGCATTGCATGCTCCTTATTCAATATTTTAATATCAGTCCCCCCAGTCATCCAGTCAAGGATAATGTAAATTCTTCTAAATATTTTCCTTTCTGCCATTTTTTATTTCCTTTATTTTAATTTTGGGAAAAAATGGAGAAATTGAAAATGTGTATTTTTGTATTTTTTGCCATTATAAATTTGTATTTAAAAATTCACATTTAAATCTTATTTTATGCAATTATGAAAGATTAGTACATTAGATACGTCAATTAAAATA
>WSZQ02073633.1:0-17782 GCA_019419845.2 Weissflogia rhopalogaster
GTTAATTTTTTTTATAGTAGACTTTGTATTCTTTCTAAATTTTCTATGTTCAGTGATTTATCTCTACTAGTTTTCCAGATAATCACAAATTAAGTTTGTTTTAGGGTAAATAGTTTTATCAATTTCAAGAAGCAACAACATGTTACTCAAATTAAGCTCGTTTTTTAATAATAGACTTAAGTAAATTATATTTTATATTATAGTAGGTTTAATATATTTTCTGAAATTTCCGGTTTGCTGAATATATCTTGAATAGTTTTGAAGTTACATGATAATTAAGTTTGTAATTCACCTAAGAACATTTGATAAAAACGTTGTAAACATTTCCGACTTCTTTAGGTGCATTTATCGTCACAAATCGTCGTTATCTTTTTTATCTACTATGACACGGACATGTTACTTTTCCTCAACATGGTTTTCTTTTCATTGTATGATTTTCTGGATCTCAAAGAAGCAAAATTTCAGAGCGTGAATACATCACTGTCATCAGTGATACTAAAGCCTATTTTACTCATCTACTAAATTTATAAGAACTTGTACGAAAAACTTGTATGTACTCAGCTAATTTAATTAAATAGCTAGTTGTCAGTAATTTAATGACGCTGATGACAAATGATAATAAGGAACATCATTGAAGTGATTAATTAAATCAAACACCTTAGATGCTATAAAGGCTGGCATTATTCCAACGTAACCTCAACTCAAGAAAATTACAAGTAAGTTCATGCTTAAGTAGGCAGCAATAAAGCGAAAGGGTTTAGTTAAACGTCTTCAGACGTTTGATTTGTGCTTTGATTTGATCGTCACGACCTACTGTTTTCGTCTGGCAAGGCATCGAAATGTTTAAACATTTGCAATCAGAAGCCATTGACGTTTTTCACGTCACGCCATGTTCGGTTGGTTGTGTCCCATTCGCATTCGAATGATATGCATCACTAAAATTCTATTTATATAAGTAGAACAATTATTTTAGTTCCTTCTCCGCATGCGTTACTCAACGTCATTTTTACTTAAGACATTTTTAACAGCTAAAAAAACTCAGAAAAATACAGGAGTATTACGGCTGTGATCTTAGCACAAGAAAATAGGGCTAGAACAACTGTTTTAAATTCTTTTTTTCACAGAATAGGCAATGAAACAATGAAAACGATGGCCGCTGCTACATACTGAGCCTACTTAAACTTAAGTGAAACATTATCTCAAGTGCCTCAGTCGTAACTCAGTTATTTTTACGTTTTGGACAATCATTGGAATTACTTATATAAAATTCAATAAAAAATAGAAAAGGACGATCTAACTTCATAAATTAAACAAATTAAGAATTGTCATGAAATTATCTATCAGCCTGTGAAAAAAAGAATCGCCCGTCTCTCCTGCCAAACCCTTTTTTTTATTTTAATATCGTCCCAATGTATTCCTTATTGGAATAATTATATTTTCATTTGCCTAGTTTATATAGTTAAACTTAAGCAGTCTTGAAGTTCATAACACCAATGAATTTGTCTTTCAATTTGCAACAAACGGTGTTAATTTCACGGGATCAATACTTTCGGTTCAAAAATTAGTACTTTCCAATGTAATTCCCCATTTAAAATGTTGTGTTAGCCCTATTAGTTTCTTGTGCGAAGATCACAGTGGTAGGAGTATTTTAATTGTATAAGAATGTAGTTTTATGATTGATTAAAGCACTGATTTAAACTATTTTGAACTCATTTACTTATTTACATCAAGATCTAAAACATAATTAAGATACTCAATACTCAAATAGCAATAATCAAAGCAGTGACTACCGGAATTTACATTTTACGATCATTCTTGTTTTTCGACATCGTTTTAAGTCGACATCGTTTAAGTGAATTGACTTACTAAACTCGAAAAAAGAACAAGAAAAAAATTATAACGCAGTGATTAAGGTGCATGAAATAAGTTGATGTAGGAAACAAGTTTCGCCAAAGCTGCGGCCGAAAGAATGCGCCACCAGATGCACTTTGCGCCCGATTTTCCGCATGCAATTCCGTACGTACTCCTCTGACCTAGATATTTTCGGCGAAACATCGACCCATCCGACCGCCAAAGAACCGTTTTAATCGATCTTCCATACGATCGAAATTTCGAAACGAAACCTGTATTTAGTGGGCGTTTTCGGACGATTTTTGCACACTTTATATTCATGTGTGGTGTCTTATAAACTGCTTATAAACAACTGCAAATTATACGAAGCTTAGGTCAACTTATGAGGCGACATATTGCAGACTTTGACTTACTTTAACTTACAACTTTTGAAAACATAATTGTTGGAAACATTCCAAAAATTATTAGTTATCTTTAATTTCTAATTAAATATATAAAAAAACAAGATTTCAGCTTAAAAATTAAAACTTTTTTTGATAATAGGTCAATAATCATTTTTATGTAAACAGTATATGGAAAGTTAAGTGTAGGCGTAAATCATATGAATTGTTGGTGTTATTTGCAAGATGGTATGACATTGTTGACCAAAATTCATTATTCTTGATGTTCGTAAATCTCCAAGACAAGACCCTTGTAGATTCACAAACTTAATCAACAATTATCTCAAAAACTATTCAAGATAAATTCCTGAAATCTAAAAATTTAAAAAATTCATTAAATCTACTTTATTATACTGTATTCATTACTTAAGTCAACTACTTCGAAATGAGATGAATTTGAGTCACAAGTTTTTCTTACATTTTTCCTTGAAATTTCGTAGTAGGATTACAAATTTCATGTTGATTTAACTAGAAAACTTAATCTATAAATAACTAAAAAACTAATCAAGATATATTTCTAAAATTAAAAAATTTAGAAAGTACTTTAAATCTACTTTCATATAGCATCATTTGCTTAACTCTGAATACTTAAAAAACAAACTTAATTTGAGTCACAAGTTTCCTCATTGTTATTAGTCATCATCAGTCATGTAATATGCAATTAAATAGAAATAAACACAAAAATGCAGCATAAAAATTGAAAATTTCTAGGTCAATAATCATTTTTAGGTAAACATTTGATGGTAATTTGAGTGTAGGCGTAAATCATGTCAAGTTTATGATGTATTTACAAGCTGTTGTTGCATTAATAGTCAAATTTCGTTCGTTTTTTGATGTTTTGTATGATTTTTGCGTTTGGAAAGCGCTAATACAAGTTTAAAGTTCAGCAAACATAAGAAAATTAGTAAAAACAGTTAAAGTTTGGCTGCAAATACGTACGCAGAAATTTCGTGGGCAGTTTCAGGTTAAAGTTAAACGTGTGAAAGGTTTCATGGTTAAAATTGCTAAATTATTACGTTCAAAATAAATACTAGTATGTTTATTTCGTGTTTAAGTTTACTTAACTATTTTCCCACAGTTAATTTTAGTATTGAAAAAAATATTATTAAAAGAACAACACTTGAAGAAGGACAAATCAAAAAGGATTGACGTCATTTAATGATAGGAATGTTTCAAACGACCTTCTAAAAAGTAAAATATAGATCAACTTATTCAGAAGAGACTTTCAATCTTTGAATATTAACCATATAAATTCGGTACGTGGTCAAGATTAAGTGAAATTTGATAATCTCTAGTTAATGAACCATAAACTAGCCTCTTTTTTCTTGTCATTAATATGCTAATCTATTAATCTGTTTTTCGTCAACTCAACTAATACTTCTACTATCTCTTTACACATCTATTTAGACATTTACATATTTTAATTAAAATTATGCATTGAAAACTTTCAAAAGTTAACGAAACTATTGAATATGTTTCACTTGTTTAAGTCCAACAATAAAAATTAAATGATGTGAATTTTTTAACATTTTTTTAACTTATTTTTTTTACATTGTTAGGATTAACTAATGAGTAGTTTCAGAAACAAAATACGGAAAAACATTCAGTGAGTCTAAATGAGTGTGAGGAATGAATGAAATATATTGTCGAGAGGAAGTAAATAGCCACGCTTCGACGCGCACAACAATTATTCGGAGTTTCGGCGACAATCCGAAGAGGTCGGCTCGCACCGGTTTAGTGTACAGGTTGAACCGTGGGGTGATTTAAGGTAGGAAGCGACATAAATCGACGGTGCGTTGCGTAAGCGTCAGAACTTACACATTTTGCGTCTTTTTGACATAAATTTGAGCATATTTAGAAAAAGATTATAGGCATTATTCATGCACCATTAAATAACTTAACTCTTCAGCTTTAATACTCAGTAGTTAAATTAAAAATTTTCTTATGTTTTCACAGAGTAATCAGGGGTAGAGTTTATCCTTTGCTGACGATATGAAAGAGTTAAATTTACCTAATGAGTTATACATCAGCATATTCTATATTTTATTATCAATTAAATGATATACAGGTTATTAATATTTGACTTGTATAAGATGTCTTTTTAAGGGTGCCTATTGAAGCGCGTAATGGACTGTATGTAAATTGGCCATAAACGCTTTGCGACTCTGCGTCATTTCTACAAATGTACGTCGTTTTTAGTACGCACCCCAGATATGTGCCAGTCACGTTGAAAGCAATTAAAAAGAGTCGCTACTCGCTTATGGACGATTTACATTCAGTCTAATGCGCGCTCCTATATTCACCCCAAAAAATTAAACGTGCACAAACTAGATATTAATAAAATAAATTCTATTTAATAGACAATGAAATAGAAAATATGCTGATATATAACATGTTGAATACATTTAACTCTTTCATAACGTTAGGAAAGAGTAAAGTCAATCTCTGATAACTCGGTATAGAAAAATAAAATTTTAAATTTTCCTGCTGATTTTAAACACTGAAAAGATAAGCTATTAAATGGTATATTATACATTCCGATAACATTATTCTAAATATGGTAAAATTCATGATAAAAACACGTGAAACGGGCATTTTTTGCGTCGACGCGACGCTGCGTAGCTTTAAGACATTTTTTTGAGTTCACCCAATTATTCGTTGGTACCGCTCGTGGTTTTTCGATTGACCCACTAACCAAAATTACAATTAGTTATGCATGCATATATTGGTAACCATCCGGTGACAGTTTATACAGGTTAAAAAAAGATAAAGTTATTAAAATAATGCGTATATTAATAGAAGTGTTTACTATACCCTGTTTCAAAGTTTAAAATGGTTTTAATTGTAAATAAAATTCGGAAAAAAATGTTTACATAGCAATGTATGAAGGTGTAGCATCGGAAAATGTTTAGATAAATTGTTTAAATAACCTATATTAAAGAAACTTCAAGAATTAAGCTTTTGTACAACCCGTTCGATATTACAGTGTATTTATTGGATAATTGACAATAACTGAAAAGTACAACCGATAAAAATGTTTTTTGGTTGGGCCCAGAATAAATATAAAATATAAAAATATGATTTTGATACAGCTCGCGCCATCTAGTAGTCTCTTACTGAAGTGTGCTGTTAGAGTTTCGAAATTTAGCATAGAAAATGCATGCAACTCTTTTTAATTCCCATAAATAAACAAATAATTTAAAATTAACTCTATAATATATAAAATTAACCCCTCGGGTCATTGAATTATTCACATGACGGCTGTCATCGGACGTCGTATGCGTTAATATTTGGGTTGCATATATTGTAGTTCCATCGCATACTAACAAGTGTGGGGTTTCTAACCACGCATCTGCGATGCACATTTTTCGTAAAGCTATGTAAAATCTCTGCCGTCACAAATGTCTTTCTTCCAGTTTTGTAAATTCTTCTAGGCTTTCCTATCGCTATGCTATTTTACTTTTATTACTTTATTATGCTTCTACTTTTCATTCTTAGAGTTGCTTGTCCCGACACAGTCCCCGCTAAAGCTTAGAACCCTTGCAGTATAAGCAGTATATAACATGCTTCATTTGTGGCAAACTTTTAAAATTATTTTTGAGCAAACGGCATAAAATCCCGTTAACACAAGTTATTTTGTACTACACGTACAAAAAGTTTCATTCAATTTGGTGGAGGACAATTGGAACACTCCCCTTCTTAGATGTTGTCGTTGCTCAGTGCAAGAACTTGTGCTCGCGGACCTGCACATCATCTGCAGCGTACGCACATCGAGCATACAAGGTTATACATTATAACACCTACAAATCCTCCCTATATCATAAAAATACCTATATAATAAGTATAACAATTTATTCATTATCTAGTATAAAACGGTCATAAATTATTGTGTTGTTTCTCTTATTAGACTAATTTTTATTAACAACATTAAATAGTTCTACTTCATTACGCTTACTATATTTACAATGAATTTACAACGTTCAGTCACTTGATATTAATAAATATAAAATCATGTCAATTATAGTGTATAACTTCTTTATATACTTAAACATTATTATTATTCATTTATTAACTTTCTGTAATTAATTATAATATTATGTTATTGAGCAATAGTAGTTGATTAACAACCTTATAAGAAACGGTAATAAATATTAAGGATAAATAAGGATATAAATAAGGATAAATAAGTAAATATTAAGGATATACAGGATAACATCAAGAATCAGAGAATCAAATAATTTCAAACATTTTAAAACTATTTATTCATATCCTAAATGATAAATTTCGAAATAAAATAAAAATAAATTAATATATTTTACTAAATTCTGTATTGTTGATGTTTTTGGTAATAACAAATCAACATTTTAAACTATCAAAGCAAATAAGTTAATTCTAACACTTTAAAAACAAATAAATAAAAATTTAACAATGAAAAATAAATTCACAAAATGCTAGGAATGAAATGAAGATGACTGCAACCTAGTCTAATAATAAATAAGCCCGCAAATTTTCCCACAATCCCGAAAATTACTTTATTGCCACTTTATTCCATGTTTTTAACGTTTAAAATTTTAAATCCTTAACGTTTAAACGTTAAAATCTTCGTATACCGCATTAACTGCTCTCTGATTGGTCAATGATGCAATGATCATCTGATTGGTGATGCATAGGATGACTACCGAATGGGATTGACAGGATCTTGAAGGTCGGTGGGCGTGACACGTTTGGGAAACGCCAGCGCATGCCCACTCCGCGTCAGCTGGCCGCCAATCAGGTCGCCGACGTTAAAACCTAAACGTTTATACAGATCGATTAATTCGACGCGCTCGGCGAGCGTGCGCGTCGCCTGCAAACCTTTGCTCAGCCGATCCGCCCATGCCTGTGACGCACTGGGTTCGTAGTCGGGTCCGCTCGATGCCGCGTTGGGGCCACGCCCATACGAATGAGGACCGCCCCAACTACCGCCGCCATGCCCGGAATATTTTGAGCCACCATGGGAACCTCCTCCTACTTCAGGGTAGCTATCATACGAAGATCCGTAACCCGGAGGTGGGCTATAGCTTATGTAGCCCTCATTGGAGGCGTGGTGATCGTTGCGGTCTTTATGTACGTGAATGTGTACAGGTGGGCCGTGCTTATTACCGGACCAGCCTCCGCCGTGTCCACCACTCCAACCGTGGTTCTGGCCATGGGCTATACCTTTAACGAAGCCTATCTTTGCCAACCACCCGCCGGCGTTTAGGATTAACAACATTATGCCTATGGCGAGGCCTTTAAGTGTGAATAGAACGAGAAAACCGAGGGTGGTTGTTATTACGCCTAATTTGTACAAAAAGAACGGGATTAGGAGTTTTAGTTTCCTGGCTGCTCCGAAACAACGTTCTGAAAATTAGAAATTTTAATTAACATTCTAATAATAATAAATTTAAAACTTATAAATGTTATAAAAATTATTTAAAGACATCTGCTACATGACCATGACATTGACTAGAAGAATTTTACTAGAAAGTTTACTAAAGTATATCTCTAAAACTATAAAACATAATCCTTTGTTTCATAAACAGTTTGATGGATAACTTATCGATGAATAACTCTAGTTTATTTCTAGTTTTTCTACCAAGTGATTCGCGATTTATTTCAGTTTTACCTGATTATGAAATATATAATTTCTTTCGGACTTAATTATGGTAACATTAATGGACAAAATTTACTAGAGAATATCTGTGAAACTATAAAAGATAATCATTTTTCTCAAAAACAGTTTGATGGATAATTTATCAAAGAACAAGTCTAGTAAATGCAATTGTTTTCTACCAAGTGATTCGCGATTTATTTCAGTTTTACCTGATTATAAAATATATGTTTGCTATTTCGAACTTAATTACGGAAACTTGAAACAAGTTTATTAAGGTATATCTCTAAAACTATAAAAGATAATCTACTTTTTCAAAAACAGTTTGATGGATAATTTGTCAAAGAACAAGTCTGGATAATTTCAAGTTTTTCTACAGAGTGATACGAAATTCATTTCTGTTTTTACCAGACTGCCCAAAATGACATGCAAATACCGTCCATCAAATAACAGAAAGCGCGGGACACCAAGAAGGACATGGAATAACCAAGTGCAAGCGGGAATAACAAGGAGAAAATTGAACGAGGAGGACTCCCTGAACAAGGAACAAGGATGGGTGTGGCAGACGGTTACAGAAGCTGTAAATAAACCGCTACTATACAAAGTAAATATTTACCAGCAAATCCACCATGTCCTCCAAATTTATGTGACAAACTTGTAATTAATGAAAGTAAACCAAGGAGACGGCCTCCAGGTATCCTGAAGTTGACAATTTGAGATGGAACAACCGATACATTCTGAAAGATATTCGTTGGTGCCGGTGTTGTTGTTGTGGTTGTTGTTGTCATCATTTGTGCTTCACAACCATTGAAGAGAATCACAGAAAGTATACATAATGCTAATAACTTCCACATATTTCCCTATTTTATTTTTTAGAGTAATTTCCAATTTTTTAAATTTTAGTTTTTAAATCTTTTTTTTTAAATTAAAGATGTGTAATTAAAGACGATGTTAAAATATACACCCTCCAATCGTCTTCTTTAGACGTACGTCATTGCAAACCAACCTGAAACACGTTTCATTCAATTAAATTTGTAATAAAACATTTTTGTTAGTAGTATTTATGGTAATAAAGTGAAAATACTTTACAGACATACTTTTTAATAATGTACATATGTTATTATCTATAATACTGACAAATAAAACATATTTCTTAAATTATGTGTTAAAATCATTAAAGTCATTTAAAGTGGTAGTAATTAGGTTAAGTTTGAACAGCAGTGAAGTGAAAATGTGAAATGTTTCTCGATGCTGTGCGTTTGCATGTAGCAAGTACGTTGCTGGCTTGGCAAATACAGTGAAATCAGTGGAATTTGAGTAGATTGTGCTAAATTTCCCTTGCACCAATAGTGCCACAGTCATAGAGATACATATACATACCGAAAATAACGGAATTGGAAGCAAGTTATGTGATCAGAACCCAAAGCATGTCGTGCAATCCTCTTCTAATTGATTGAAAGAAAAAGGTACCTCCTTGGCTAAAGTAACCCAACTCGAGAAAAGAGGGTGACGTTGTCATGGTAACACCCTACCCTAATACTAGAGATACCCAATGAAATACACTTATCGGCCTTCATTCTCTCTTATTGGTGAGTAATTACTTGAATTCCTCCACGCCAAGAGGAAAATGTGCAAATAAAATAAATAAAATCACTTTCATTGATTATTATAGTTTATAAATGGCATTAACTAATTGTAAGTCAGTGTAATAACCTCAACGAAAACCACCAATAAATAACGTCCGTTTGCAGGCAAAAGTAACATTCTCAGCACAAGAAAAGCAGAAAACGAATAATCATGAAAATTCATCATTTTTACAATCAGATTGTACATTCTCAAATTAACATAAGTTGAAACTGAAATCTACCTAACCACAATTATACGTCGTATTATCACGTAGCTGTACGTGTTAATAGCTATTTATAAAGCAGTAATTAATAAATAGCAATTATATTATCACCAAATGAAAATAAAATCAAAATGTTCTAATCACGTTTTATTTATGCTTATAATTATATCTAATTTACGCGAATAAAATTTAAAAGTGGAAAATTTCTCCTCTTACCGTGTAATATGTGCGTCAAACTGTGAATTATGTTTTTTATAAAGTAATTTCAACAGTTCGCATTTATCACTTGTTTTAATAAGATTAGTGATTAACTAATTGGGGCGTTCGGTGCGTGCTTATAATTTTCTATTTCATTTGAATAAGCTACTAGACGCAACGCAATTTAAACTAGCGTGAAATTATCTGATTTCGATTAATTTGTCGTGTTTTCCACGCTTGGTGGTTCCCTTCTTTTTACATCAATGTATCTGTATCAATTTGTACAATTACACAAATATTCACTTTTAATCAGTAAATACTGACCTAGATAATATTTAATTTCACGGTTTTAAGTAATTCGCTTTAAAGCTTTAACGTTTGATTGTGATTTCAGTCAACTCACCTGTTTTTATTTGTAATTATTCGAGTTTTTAATGTATAATCCGTTTAAAATTTCGGTAGATTATGTTTTTGACTTCCTAAAACCTGAAATATTGTAATATGAAGATGGGAAGTTGCTCGAGGAGAGCACACGGAACGACTGACGAAATTTCCTTCCGGTTCAACTATTTAAATCTGGCGAAAAACGGTGCACAGCCCCACGAAAACCGCCGGCGAGCGGTTTTCGGGAATCTGTGACTTACGGCATCGCATTTCTGCCGTTTTCAGCCGCACGTAACGCGCATGAAAACATAACCTATCTGCGTATTCGTAACCTTCAAAATATGGAAAACATAAACCGCTCGCTGCCATCATTAGGTCACATTTAGATTAACGATTGTACCGCAATGCCCACAAAATACGTCAAACAATAGAAAAACAGGCTCATTTATAATGTGATGTACTCCAGTTTCGGTTTGATATCATCTTAAATTTTTAATCTACCCATCAAAGGCAAATATGTCTTTGCGGATCTCTAAATAACAGACAAATAGGTATAGCGTTTTCAGTTATTTCTGCATCTTTTTGACCACAAATGGTAGGTTTTTAAGTAAAAAGAGTTTTTGCATTCGAAAAATCATTACTTTAGGCAGATCTTAAACGTGCTTTCCCATATTTATTTAAATTGAAATTAGTCTTATAAATAGCTACACTATTCAAGAATATTACCTTAAAATATACTAAATAGTTTACCTAATTTTAAACGCTTGTATCTCGAAACATCGATTTTCAATTTTGTGTACACAATTCCGAAAATTCTACCCAACCGATTTGGCTAAATTATAGCTCATTCTATAGACAATTAAATACTCTAGAATATGACTTCAATTGTTTTCTTGTAAAAATGTACATATTTACATATTTTTAGGTGTTTTAATTTAACTTTTATGCGAAAAATGCACTTTTAAATTAAAACTGTGTTAATACATACAATTTTAACATTTCTTAACAAATACTCGACGTCATATTCAAGAAAATATTATAAACTTTGCAAAATTGTTTTTGTTTTCCATTTTCAATGAAAATTAAAGGCGCTAAAGTGTACGCAATTAAGGAACTCAAACAAAATTGAGCTGAATTTTTAACATAAATATCGTTTTTAATGTGAAAAAATTACTCTGTTCTTATATGTAGTGCATTAAATTATCTTATTAAATTCTCCTTACATAAACATGTTCATATATTGCTTTAAAAATAACAGATGGTATCTATATTATTTAATATATCATGAAAATCTTTAAAATGTCCTATATTTGGTGTAAACTTCGAATCTACAAGTATACATGAAGTGAAAGCTGACTTGTGCGCAATGTTGTCATACAGTTAAACATTTACCTTGACCGCTAAATTTCGAACTGTGCTAAATATTCCGTGGTTATATTTTTATCTAGGTTATATTTACTTGTATATTTACACCTTGGAAATTGTTTAAAAAATGCCCTCATTTTTATCAGTACTTTATTTCGCTGAAATTTATGTTAATTTTGAAGATAATTATACACTAATTGTAAGAATGTAAAGAATGTAGTTGTATAAATCAGTTTCACATGATTACCTGTGTTTTTTTTTTTCTTTATCTTCAGTACAGTTCATTGTAAGAGATTTGAAATTGGCCGTCATGCATGGCAGAATCGTTATAAATCGACTTTCTTGCCACTTAAATCTACTTACTTCACGGATAGTGACGAATATGTTAATTAGACCTCTTTATTTTATTGTTTTGCTTTTATGTACACGTAAAAATAAACTTTTTAGATGTTAGTGAATGGAAAAAAATTAAGGGAAATTATTAACTTTCTTCTTATTTCCTATTTTGATAACATTTTTATTTATGTACAAATAAATTATGTCATAAATAAATTATTTATGTACAAATGTAAAGCGAAGGTGACTTTTAATGCTAAAGTTAGTTTAGGGTAAACAGGTCACAGTCCTAAGAGAAAAAAATCGGGGAAAATCATGTATTTTTGATCTGATAAAAGAGGCTCCTCCTTTAAGTCCTCCTCTTGGAAGCCTACCAATCGATTAACACACATAGATATGTGTGAAATACACTACGATTGGTCGAATCAAAGAGAAAGATATTGATTGGTTGTGTAAGTAACCACAGAAGGGTGTTACCATGACAACTATTCTCCCCCTCGCATTTCCTTTATTTAATGCAGGCAAACGTATTCATTCACAACCAATGCCATAACAAAACCTTAATTATATCAAGAACTGCCTTAATCAACCTTATAAAATAACTAATACATTTTGAAAGTATGACAAATCTTTCTTTAAATAACAAAAATTGAAATAACCTACATTTACAACTAATAGCCCAACAATAAACTACAAAACCAATGAAATAATTACAATTTGTTCGTATTTCTAAAACAAAGACAAAACACACCAGTCACGGTGTGCCTCAGTAAATTAACGGTTATTACCAACTATAATTAGCGTTAAACAATTTGAATTGCATATGCTAATAGCTAATAGCTCATAATCACCAACACATTTTTTAGATTTTTTTGATATTAGAGTATCGTAATATTACAACAATGTTATAATGAGCGTTGATTATTTGTAAAAACAAATTAGTTACTTTTTAATAAGTAAAAAGTACGTATTAATTCTCGTTTTATTCTCGGTCCTTTCAATTTTACATCATTTTCCGACTTTGCGTACTTGATTGAGAATACTCTACTGAACTGATTTGACGAATTAAGGGCTCATTTTATAGATAATTAAATTGTCTAGAATATGACGTCAATTGTTTTCGAAAAACATATATTTACATATTTTCTTTTTTATATTTTTATTCAGAATTGTATGCAAAATATGCACTTATCACTTAAAATTGTATGCATACATCCAATTTTTCACGTTTTCTTGAAATTACCCGACGTCATATTCAAGCAAATATTAGAAACTTTGTAAAAGCATTCAGGTTTCTCATTTCCAATCAAAATTAAAAACGCTAGAGTGTACGCAACTGAGCAAGTCATTAGTTTAATCAATTTAAAAAGCATTGAATACGTATTAATAATTAATAAATGCTTATTAAACTAATCAATAATTCTTCTTCTACTTTTATAAACTTTCATAACAGTTATGTTCGAATAGCACTCGTAAAATTAGGTCTAACATTCTCGGTCATCAGTATCTCAACATGTTCACCCAAAAACGCAAACCAGAAATTTAATAAACAACTTCCTGCTTGCTCTTATAAAATCGTCATGATTCATATAAATTTGCAAGCGTACTACACAATCAACAACAAACGTAAACTTGAACTTGATGTACATAACGTTACCTCAAAGACGTTAAATCATTTTTTATTTTTTACATTTCCACAAATGCCAAAAATGTTCATTGTCAGTATTATGTGTCAGTACTAGTAACAACTCTGAGTTGTTTTTAATTATTCTTGTATGACTTGCAATCAAACCTAACCCTAAACTTAATGTTCCTCCGCATAACCTCACAAAACATTACGACTCTTGATTATACTTACTTTAAAACGATTTTATGCGTTGCTAAAAATATTTGTAGACGTTGAAGAGTACACCAGAGACACTTAGTAATTAAATTTTCCAGGTTTAGAAGGTTGAAGAAGCCTCAAAGTTCACACAATTTTCAATTTGAAACATTCAAGATGTGTGCTTAATTCCACAGGCTTACGTTGAATTATTTAAGTGTTTTTTCACTGGTGTTATGTTATTATGAAATCTTGAAATGTGTTGCATCAAAAACCGTCTGGAATTCATGTGCGGTTAATGGTGTCTTTGTAATTGAGATGTTTCGGGTAGTATATGTTTTAGTAAGTCACTGTCTCACTGTCAATATTACACCAAACAGACGTCGAAGATGAACCGCACAATTTTTAATTTTGAAATTATTTCAAGTAGCTTTCCGTAGTGTTTGACGTGCTTTTTTGGTTGATTTTCTTAGATGTTTGGTGGTTTTGCGGGTGGTTTTACAGTTTTTTTCGTGGTTTTTGGTCTTGACGCATGATCATGGTCAAGTTGGGTGTACGACGCGAAATGTGGCGCAATGCGCGAACGATTGGCTCGCGCCTCCGCGAAGCGATAGGCTTCGATGGTGAGGTTGAGGTTGGCTCTTTTGAGAAAGTTGCGCGTCACTACGAGGCACACAAGACCAGACAAGACAACACTACTTACTTACTAACTTGCTCTTCTTTTGCTCCTGCTGACTATGTGCATGTGTGTTTGTATGTGTATGTGTGTGTGTGTGTTGAGTTTGTGCGTTAGAGTGTATAAGTGTACGTGTGAGTCTTTTCACCAGCGTGAATTTCACACACATATGCGATTGTGAGCATTCATTTCAACGTGAAACGAATGTTACTCATCTTCGCCTAGGCTGTACGTCATGGTGACCTTGAGTAAGTTGCTTCGCGAGCATGTAATATATTTTAGTAGGTTTTGAAGGCTTTGTAATCATTGAGTACTTACCAAGGAGAGTAATACGTATTGGAAAGGGAAATTTCAGTTTGAAATTCCGGTTAATGGCAAAATTTCAGGAAATAAATGTTAATACCTATTAATGCAATGGTAACATTTGATGGGTAACATTCTATAAAACTATAAGACATACATAAAATCATACAGTTTTCTGATAATTTAAATTCCACTTCGAATGATACCAAATTTTATATTAAAATAAAATGTACAGTACTAATTGTAAGCATTACAATTTTCAGTAGTGTTGATCGCGCGTATTGCGTCTTTTATAATGATGTCTGTCGCAAATCAACGTCGGCAGCCCTTTTTGTGACACGCAACTCTGTTGCGTAGTGCGGTGAACGCGCAGGGTCCACATGAAGATTAGAGGCCGACAACTACCAGCTGTCTGTGTTGCACGTTAGGGAAGATAAAGATGCAAAGAGAAATGGCTCATTCAGCTTTCGGATAGCTTCTGAGCTGCACCACATGTGTCCACGGAGACCCGTCTGGTGGTGAGAAAAGTCAGGTCTATGCGAGGCGCCAGCCCGTCGCGTCAACCACTTCAACCTCTGGGTGTCTTGCGTTTATCGTGTTCATATATTTAATTCTCTTCAGCAGAGCGATACAGATAAAAAACAACGTTTATTTACGCACAGGCTTAAATACAAGGTCCAGTCGAGGGCGCGCACCACTTAGCAAAGCCAAAGAGGGACGCTCAGTAGCGTACGCAATTGCTACCCGGCTCCTTATTTTGGCGCGCCGAGCGTCAAATTCACAGCACTGAACAACTGTTCTCATCATAAATCAAACTACTTCTTGATTATTGCATACAAGAATGCTCTTTGCGAAGCCTGCGAATTTTGTTCAGTAAGCTTCATGCTCTCATATTTTCATTATTATATTTGTTGTGCTAATGTGCTGTCCAATTCTTGCGTCTGCAGAGGTAATTTAACTTGCCATGCCCTGCCAGAAATTGTTTAAGCCAGAAATTCATCTCCACATGAGGATAATTCCTCCATTTCCGGACATCTCGGATTAGGCGCTCCCTTCCTATCCCATCTTGTTTACCGCATCAATGATGCGTAGGTAACTGGGAACAATTCCAATAAAGACTAGGAAAGCCTCGGTGGATGCAGTCTAATACGCTGAGGTTACTCCAGTACCAGCCCTTCTTTGAAAAATAGATATAGTACCTAAGAAAAGACATAATAAAAATCATGTTTTTTTAACGTGGTACCTCCCATAATTGAAAGCCCACCAATCATTTGACACACATACTAATATTTAAAATACACCCCCATTCGTCGAATTGAAAAGAAAGATATCGATTGGCTTTAGTAGCAACCCCAGAAGGGTGTTACCATGGCAACTATTCTCCCCCTCGAATTTCCTTCATTTTAAGACCGCCCAATCATGTCAATAGGAATTCCTATATCAACATATATAAAATGGAAGATATTAAAACAACAAGATCAATTTGCAGAATAACTCAACCACAACAATTTCCTGTTATTATATAAAAACTTAATTAATTAATTAATTATAACTATTTTTATACATTTTCAAAGTATATAATTAAATTATAAATTGGGTATTTATTAAATGTTTAGTTAATAAAATCTTGTATCCATAGTTTTTATGACATTGCATGCATCATGCACAAATGCACACAGGTAGGCATGTGAACAAACCAAAGACCTCGGTATGCAAACGCTGTAATTAAGTACAAGGCACAGGTGCTCATATAAACGAACCAACGCACGCGCACCGCACGTATTTCAATATTTCAATTACGTAATGCCATTCGTCATATGCACAATTGCATCCACTCAACAATAGAATAGAAGCGGATGGAACAAGTTAAACTATAGAAATTATTTTTAAACTAACAAACAAAAAACATTTTAGTCATTTAATATCTTTAAAACCGCTAATACCTATAAAAGATGATGCGGTGAGACAAGTACCTCAAAAATAAATCTTTAAAATATACACTGTTAAGCTCATGTTACCAGAAATCAATGTTGAAATGTGAAACATTTTTGTTTTTCGCAAATCGATCAAAACCCAAGACTTTCAATAAGTGGCTGCAACTTCTTGGTTTTTCTAAATTTTGGTTAAAATTTGGCCCAAATATACATTAGTTCTACTTTATCAATTTATAGTTATCATAACGTTAATCGACTTTTCAAAAATCGTTGTTGAATTTTTATTTTACTTCATACACCGAAGCGTCAAGAACGAAATGCCTCGAATAAATTGTTGTAACTTTTACATTGTTTAACATTTCTTCGTGTAAATTTACACAAAGTTACTTCGATGACATCTTTATTAATGCCAATAGTTGCATTATTAAGAAATCTACTCTTGCCATGTGAAATCTTAATTATAATGAGTGAAATTTTTGGTATTGTAAATGAATCAAAAAGTTATGCTTTAAATAAATTGCTGTAACTTCTTCATGTTTCGACATTTTTGGTTGAAATTTTGCACAAAGATACTTCAATTCTACCTAATCATCTATGTAAAATTTGCTAATCATAACTTTACTACCTTTCTCAGAAATCATAGTAAAGTTTTGTTTTTTAATTTTTTGGTTTGTACTGCGTCTAAACTCATATGCTCCAAATAAATCGCTATAACTTTGACAATTTACAAGAAATTTGATTGAAATTTTGAATAATTGTACTTCAATTGTACCTTATTATCTCTCCTAAATATTGTTATCACAACGCAACTCTTCTTCCTTAGAATAATGTTCTAAAACCCCTGACAAACAATCTTCAAAAACGTGATGATTCTAAAAAAAATCATTATAACTTTTATATTACGCGATTTAGGCAAACGCCAAATAAATAAATAAAAACCCAAAGAGTAAAATTAAAAATATAAAAAATGCCCTATCTCTCAAGTTGAAACA
>WSZQ02073644.1:0-21007 GCA_019419845.2 Weissflogia rhopalogaster
TCTCGATACGCTTAAACGACTTATTTCGCGAAAATAATGGTGTATTTGCTTATTCTTATTTTTGTTTAATATAATGCATGTGCATGAATTAGTTTAATATTTTTTTAAAAATAATTATTTCATTTCAATTATTGATTTTAAGAAACAAAATATTTATAGTGCCTATCTACTTATTTAATTTGTGTGTGTGTGTGTTTAAAGTAAACATGGAATCGAAAAAGAAATTATCTGGTGCCCAATTCTTATGCTTACGGAATTGGGCAGCTGCAAAAGGCGCAAATATTAAAAACAAGCAGGTTCTCTTGGCAACTGTATTAAAAAACTTAGAAATCCTGACACAGATTGTAGTGAAGTTGATTTAGAAGAAATATGTGATATCGAACCGTGTTCATCAACCAACGAGTTTTTCCTAAAGATCATTCAGAACGACATGATTTAAATGAAACTCAACAGTTACATTCAAATGTAGTTGTCGACGAAAGTAAGGAAACGGTAGTATTTAAAAATTTGGAAGACCTAGCTGAAAGGGGCATTATTGACGAAAAACTGCGAGTTGATTTAGTTGAAACTGGTCCTTTTCAAAAAAAAAAAATTATCCCAAAGATACACACGGTCGCAAATTTAACGATACATATTATAATAGAAACATGGAAAATAGGGAGTTAGTGTCTAGAACATGGCTTATTAATTTCGAAAAAATGAATCGTGTTTTTTGGTTTTGTTGCAAACTTTTCGTATCTAATGAATCTAGTATAGTAGTCTTATTGAAGGTTATTACAATTGTAGAATTTTTTTACAATGTAAAGACCTAGATAGAAGCTTAGAAAACAAAACTAATTGATAGTCACAAGCATGTATGAGATGGAAATATGCCTCTTTTAGACCGCATTATAGATATTATAAAATTCCTTGCTAGCCAAAATATAGCCCTTGTGGGATCATCTGATAGATTATATGAAAGAAACCACGGCAATTTTTTGAAATTAGTTGAGCTGAGTTGCAAAATTTGATCATGTTACGGAAAATCATGCTGATAGAGCTTAAACCATTATATCCAATTTTTGGTGTACTAATATCAGATATTTTAAATATTAATTAACAAATTTAATGAAATTTTATATATAATTTGAATAAGAAGTTGTTGAAAAAGTGTTACAATAATAGGGGGCGCTGGGATAAAAATTGCATGTGGGCGCTGATGACACTAGCGCCGGCTCTGTTAATACATAATATTTAAAGTAGTATACGACGAGGGAAAAGGATTAAATTATGTTTTCGATTTTTTGCTTATCCCTGACCACCACTGCATTCTTCATGAACTTGTCGTCGTTTTCAATTTTATGAAAACAAATGACACATGGTCACACACATGTTATTCGGGGCGCTGACGTTTTGCATGAAACCAGTGGCCCTGAAACTTGTTTCTTAAATAATTAGATGTGTTTGTTTTTTAACAAGAAAGTATAGTGAACTTCAAATAGTAATAGGTTTTAGGGTATTTTGGAGCCTTTAGGAACAAAAACCATGTTTGCGTTGCGTTGATCCACAGAAAATCATAGTGTCTTATACTCTCAACTAGCATTATAGAGTATGTATACGGAGTGGATGGAACAATATGATAAACGCGGCGTAAGTAAACAATCAACGAAGACTACTCTATTAACTTTATCTATGAACACACAAAAATGTTTTTGAGCCACTGGTTTCATGCTCAACATCAGCCTCCCCTGACAGCGCTTTACCCAAATGAATATAATGTTAGACTTTTTTTAATACATTTAACACTATAAACAAAGTTGACACCTAGGCCTGCTCTACCAAAAACAGTGATGTCATAAAGAATGTAAATAAAAAAAAACAAATGTATTATAATTATAATTTTAAAACTCCGTCTAGCGCCATCTATCAAAATGTTGAGCTAAGCCAATTTGTTTCAACGTCGCAGGTATAACATGTGTTTATCTTATATTTTCTGAGCTCCCAAGTCAAGCGCGGGTACAGAAGATTTACTTCAAAAAGCCTATCAAATTAAAACAATAGCCCTCAAATTAAAACAATACACGCATTAAATGCAAAGAAAAGATAAAATCGGTTAGTTGCTCACCTATACGTCACCTAAATTTGGCTTGCATTCACCAATTTGCTCCACAATCAAGTGCCCGTATAGAAGGAAAAGGGAAAATCACAAAATTTTGGCAATTTATTATATATTGCATGTGATATTTGAACAAAAATATTTGCATCCGTGATTAAATTCATCATAATATTTCAATTAAATTTATATATTTAAATAAATACGCATTGCAATAAATATTATTCTATATATGCAAATATAATAATATATGCAAATTGAAGCAAAACAATATTCCTTATTATTTCCAAAGCCATTTAATTCGGTGGGTCATACGCTTCGTTTGCATATCATCATTATAAAACAAATCTTACATGGCACGCAAACCGAACATCTTGATTCATAAATCCAGAAATTGTGCCATTCCGGTGGTTGTAATTATAACCACAATGCGAAACTAGCAGTCATTAATCTGATCCACCTCGCGTAAATAACAAACACGCGAACAATTGAAATTCGTCGCGCATTCCATGCACTAATCAAATAAAATGCAAATGTCAACTGTGCTAATTTCAAACCTAATACAATCAACGAGAACGGGCGCGAAGTGGCTGCCACCCAATGACGCATATTTTTCTGCAGCCGATTTTGCCAGTTTGATGGGCATCCAGTACGTTGTGCGAATGTAAGTTAATTAGACACATTATGAGTTTCCTTACATGGATGGCGTTCCTCGCGAGTGTCACCATGTTTCGCATTCATTTGGATATGTTGCTCGGCGCTCGCGAAAAGTACAATGGGAAATTATAGTTCACGATGCGAAACCTGACTATGTGCCTCCGTCGCCGACGCGGCAACAGCGGTAGCGGAGGCAAGAACGACGATTTCGATGCGAGGATTGTAGTTGGTAGTTAGTCGTTAGTAGCCGTGTTGTGTAAAACCGGAGGACAAAAACCTCTTATCTTGAGCATTTGCTTGTCCAAACTATTCTCAACAGTAATATAATGTACCTTGAACTAGTCATGTTTGCAACTTTCCTTTCATTTTAGTTCAGGCGGCTAAATTTCTGCACTGGAATATCTAATTTGATATTTTATTAGTTTGTGTTTTTCGAATTGTTACAATAAGTTAAAGTTACATACATTAAACAATTCTAATAGTGTTTTACTTGCACTTAAGAATGTTCCCTAATATTTTCCTAAAGCAATTGCCCTACTTCAGATTGTCTAACAAGAAGAAGTGTATTTGGTATATCTCTAAAGAGAATTTAAAAACGCATTCGCTATATGAATTTATTAATAAAGGTACGAAAATGCATTTGGCTGTTTTAGTATGAAATATGTATGAAACCCATTAAAGGGTTCAATGAGTCTTCGAAAATATGTAGTAGGCAGAAAAGTTTTTTTGGACACGGTACAGTTTTGATCTTAAAATATAGTTTGCGCCATTCCGGCCTCTAGAATCTAGTATGCAAAGAATACACGGAAAGTAAGGTTCCCAAACTCTATTGGCCATTTAGTGTTCGCTTGGTATCTAACGGGGGCCAAGCGAATGGTGTTGATCGCCACTTCCGCCAAGTGCGATGTGATAGGAAGTTACCAACCGTGAAGATTCATCGCAATTGAATATTTGTGGTTGTGTTTAGCGGACCTGTACTCTTCACCATAAACCTCAGTCAGTTTCTAATGAATCTTCACGGGTGCTAATTCTTTTGCACAGAGAAATTCACTTACTGGAGCTGCCATCTATGACGGCTACCCAGCGAACACTGATTGTGAGCAACACATCCAATCGCAAACTCGCGCGATTCGCAGTCCAGAGATGTAGGTTTACTCGGTGAGTAAGCTTTTCAAGGATGTCATTCCTTACTTTTCATACAATCTTTATGGGGCTCTTGTGTAAAACCAGATAACATATGTAGATCACTATATAGGTTTTCTGTTGCAATGTGTATGGAAGGCCAGAAAATTTCCGTTATATATCTGTAACTTAAATGATTGTATGTCAAATATTCACTTAGATTAACTATTTTCATTACAAAATGATCCAGGTCGACTGGCTCACCCTACTCCATCAGAAACATTATTCCAAAATGAAAACCGTGAAGTTTAGAAAGTTTCGCCTTGTTCAGATTACTTGTATAATATTTCTAAACTCAGTGATTCTTCAGTAAACTATGTTAATAACTTCCTAATTGTCGCATTGCACAATTATAACAAAGTAACAATAGTTATTCAACACTCCCAAAGATACACTGATCGACTGATGGTCCACCCTTGGGACTAGCATCATATCTCTCTGCGCCCAGCATCATTACATTACGCCACGAATAAATACCCGCAGAACAAGGGCAGTAATGCAAGCACCATCGGTCGGCTGGTGGTGGTTGGTGTTGGTCCACGTTCGTTGCATGCGCCAACGTTAACGAACCTTGTGTGTCAGCGCACTAAATTACCCGAAACGGACAATCCTCGCAGCCGACACCACATCCACGCACACACACACACACACATACATGCGCACACATACCCAATCTGGCGTACATCGTGTGCATCTAAATATCGTCGCACGCCAGTGGTGGCAATGCGTCGGTGGTCGTGTGAATGAGGTGCTCGCGCGCGGGCAAACCACCGACGCTACAACACAATTAACCGCGAGTCCGTTTTAAATTTTCGAATTACGTCGGCCCGGGCGCACACATCTCTGTACCTGCCTTTACCCTTTTCTCGCTTCGCGCACACCTGCAACTGCTCGCTGCCCCGGTTGACGGTTAATTTCACCTCCATTCAGCGCGCCCAACTTTAAGCGCTCATGTGTGCGCTTTATATAGGTGTTTCTGATGTGGCAAATTGCTACAATTGCCCTTTTTCTGCTGTCATGAATTTTAATTGTTTCAGCTTTTTTAACCCCCTCGCTCACTCGAATAACAAACATTCATATAAAAACGTCGATGAAAGGCATAATTTTCTCTTGATATTTAATTTTTTTTCCAAGGAAAAAAACTGCGTCTGTGACTTTTTGATAAAGAATTTCTCTGAAAGAAAATCTGCATAATCACAGGAACCATGGATCTTTATCGAAAAATTTTAAATCATAATAAATAATCATCTCAAAGCGATCATGTCATATTAATAAAAGTAACAAAATGTTTTATATCCACCGGCCGCGAGCGACGTATCCTTGCAATAGACTACAAAATCCTAAGATATCCTAACAGAAGAGAAGAATTTTTGACGTATTTAGATTTGTGTTTGTGGCGTAATGGCCTTGTGACGCAAAGGTCCCGCGTGGGAATCGAACGCGGGACCATTGCAAATCGATAAAATTAAGATCCCGCACTCCACACTTTCTCAAGTTCTAAAAAGAGGGGAGGGGGAAGGGGGTAAGACCGCGACCAATAGAATCACCACATCTGCTTAACAGCAACAGGTAATTAATCCGCCAAGAAGATTAGTAATTAGAACAAATGCATTATCTTAATACTCCAACATTGAAATTAACGAGAAATTGACGAAATAAGTCAGTAAATAATAAAGGACACTGACTAATACGATGTGCATTGCCTTGGCCTGCAATTTTCTAATGAATGTTTAAAAAATGAAAGTTTCTCATCTTTGTGCTTCTTACATCTTTCAAAGGAACAACTTCTCCCCCTTAGTTGTCATCTCAAGGAAAGGATGTTATCTTTATTAGTATAGCCAGTAAATGCAATTTTCCAAAGATTTCTTTCTAAGGATATTTTTAAAATTATTGAAAATTCTGCTGCGTCCTTATTTGCAGTTTGGCAGGGTTTCAGATTATATCTATAGAAGGAATTTTGCCTCTAAAATTTCACCATAAGAATATGTTCTTATCTTTATTAGTTTAGCAGAAAAACAAAATTTTCAAAGTGTGTATTTAATAATTTATAAAATTATTCCACTATGAAGAGCTGCATCGCTTAAAGCTTTACGGGGTTGCGGATTATATCCTCATTCTCTAATAATAATAATATTGTATTTGGTCCGTAGACCTGGCTATCGACCTATCTGGTCCTTTAGCCTTTATTTATTTATTGTTTATATTTTTACATGATAATGTGATGTTGTCATTGTTGATTTTTTTGGTATTGTGTTGATTTCTTGTTGAGTGTTGAGATTGCCTCGTGGTTTTTGGTTTGTTGTAGTTGTAGTAAGATGCGCATACTGCGATTTATGTGATTTTTGGTGTGATTTTGTAATTGTTGTGATTTTGTAGTGTGATTTTAATGGTGTAGATTTTGTGTGATTAATTTTTGTATGAATTAATTAATTAATCAATTCACACATGTGGGAGCCCACCTCGGGGACTCGGACTCCGTCCGACTGCGTGGTAAGCCGAAGCACTACCAACTGTGCTGCCCAGGTGGGCCCTCATTCTCTATTTTACCGAAAAAATAAATTTCTCAAGAGTATTTTTGATACAATTATGGAAATTCGTCAACTTTGAAGAGATGTACCGCCACTATTTGTACATTGACAAGGCATTGCTGTACAACTTTTCCTCCCTATTTTCCCAACAAGCAAATGTTGCTATATTTATTAGTTTAGCCTCAAAATAGTATTCTAAAGATGCTTTGTAAAAAATCAAAATTCCTTAACTTAGGAAACTACAGCGCCCTTATTTGAAGCTATTTGATTAGAACTCTACATTCCATTATGTCAAAATGTTACTTTTATAAGGATTTTAAGCTCTTTGCCTACTCGAATTAAGTCATTGAATTTATGATTCCAGGCATACAAAAGTACAGAAAAACGTTTATCCTAACCCAAAAGCATATTTATTTTTTATTCTGAAATATTTTAATTTAATCTTTATGAATTCATAAAATACACATCGGTTTACAGTATACGAACAAAGTATGAATAATACCCATAATTATGCAATGAAAACGATTAAAGATTCATGTAACAGCCAACTACTTGTTATTGCATGACCGAAAAACATTGTTTATCGCCTAAGTGCGTGCGGTAGATTATAGAAATCGGTGGAACATGCATGTATTCGAATACGAGGTCGTTGTTGCCTTCGGCCAAACCTGACGATGCCGTAAGCGCACGCCACGAGCATCAATTTACTAGCTGTGCGACCAGCCAGCCAGTCACCCGATAATAATCTGATTATGATACGGATTAACATACCGACTTATTATACGTGCGAATGGTTGTAATAAGCACGTTCGTCCTGTCGTGCGAAGCAATTTACAATATGCTCGTGTGTGCTCGTTCGGCGTTGCGTATGCAACCACCAGCTTTGATTTGACGTATAAATCAAGCATTCCCCACTATAGGTATTGCATCGCAGGCGCAGATAGGCATCCGAAGCTATCAAGAGATGAACCGATTACGGACGTAATGGAAAGTAAACTATCGACGCTAGTCGATTTATTTGTTTCGGGTCCGTATGCACATGTGCGCGCGCGTTTGAATCGATGTTGAAATACAATATTTATCGCTTGTCGATTTTTCTTCAGCTGCCACTAACGCACCGAATAAATGCTTTTTTAATACGGCTTTTATTTAAATAATATGACGTTGATTAACAGTGGAGGCAACATATTAAGGCAGCAATCGCATAGAGAATCAAATTACATTCCGAATTATGATGATAGAACGCATTATTTCGACAAGATCTCAATGATCAATGGAAAAGCTCTTATTTAAGCTTTTGCTTGTCCATAGAATTCTCAACAGTATTATTATGTATTTTATACTAGTCCTGTTCACAACTTTCGATTCGTTTGAATTTAGCATTAAAATTTGCTCAGATGAATTCCTAATTTTATACTTTCGTATCTATTTTAGATATATTTAATTAAAATTTGTCATATTCCGAACCTATAATATACAGAATCCCCGCTTCAACGGAAAAATTTCCAGTTCCGTTGGTTCACGTGACTGTTATAATATAAATTGACCATTATTACAAGGCATGGAATATTTGTCAATAATGGAATATCTTGTTTAGATTAATCATAGGCATCAGTGCCCTCCTAGAATCTTGAAATTCCATTTTTGGAAATTGACTTCATCGCAATGCGGGTTGATAAAAGTACATTTTATGTTCCCCTTAACTTCAAAAAATCAAAATTTTATTAAGAACATTAAATAATGAAATATCATAGCATAACAATGAACAAATTAATGTGCATTAGAAAGTAGTAGTTTTTACTTATTTATTAAATCTTATTGTCATTGTAATCGTGTTTCTCTCACAAGGAGAAGTCACCCTCAGTTCCTCGTGGATTTGAACGGAATTTGACAGATACATAGGTTTCGAGTCCAAGTATATTTGAACCAGAAACTATAATGAGAATAAAAGATTGACAATCCTTAGTTTGCGGAATTTGACTAGTAAAATCGCTCAACAAATCCCCACCTTGTCCCAAATCTTAACCTATTCCTACTTCTATGTCCCCCTTTCCGAATGCCAGGATCCATTCAATTCTCAATCTCATTAAAATCTCAATTTTAGTGAACTTACAAAGCCTTGTTCTGAACCCAATTCCCATACCTGTTCCCATTTCCAGTGAAAATTTCACTTTCACATAACTAATGTATTTCCGTAAACTCTCATGATAATTTGAAGATATTTTTCAGACTATCGTGAGAGTTGTCCATGCTTTATTAAGTTTTTTTATATATTCCTTAACATTATAATATTTTTGGAAATTGCATGAATAAAGCCCGTATGGGTAGCTCCACGTCGTATCACGCAGGCGGACAAGGTTCGAGTCCTCGAGGCGGGCACCCCTTTGTATAAATTATTTACACACACGTTACAACTTTAAATACACAATTCTCTATCCTCACCCTACAAAGAATAAAAACGCCAATATTCTACTCAGCTCTAAACAACACATATCACCACACACTCAATCTATAATCTACAAAAACCAAAAACCACACCATTCTCTTACAATCAATCAACAATAACATCAACAATCAAAAATATCTTTTGTAAACAACACGCATATATGTAAATACATGTCGTAAAGACCTAAAATGGTCGATAGACTTATAAAGATATGAATTATTATTTTGATCAATAAAGATTGACATTGTATTGATGTATCTTATTGTTCTGCGTTTGAAATATAATTTATTTGGTCGATGTCATAAACTTATTAATTTCAAAAAGGTGTGCATTTTACTTTCTGCGCATTACAATGTGGCGTTCCCTCATCTTAATAAGTTTACAATTGCTTAGGCAATTCGATCTGTAAAGCATTTCTAAAATGCCTTTTTAAACTCGGCTATTGATTAACAATACAGAAAATATATTAAAACGGCAATCGCAATGTGAATCAAATTACATTCCGAATGATGATAGAAGGAATTATTTCAACGAGATCTCCTGCTAGCTGAAGACGTGCTCAGGTGTTATTTCTATATCTGCGATGAAGACGAAGTAAAGTTCGTTGTTAGTTACTAGCGCGGTGGTTGGCGCTGAAGTTATTTTTTCGCAAGCCGCCTAATCAACATTGCGCTCCGACGTTCACACGCCGTCGTTCTACCAACACTATCCGCGTAATAATAACGGGAAAACACACAGGACCTCGGCGAGCCAGGCGAAAAGAATTTTTAATTCTGTACGTTCCACGATGCGCAAACCGGAGCGACGGCGACGCTTCCTTGCGCTTCGCCTTTTTTCGCATTCTTTTCATGCGGCACTGAGGCTCGGGGCTGATTTCCTTTCTCTGCAAGATGCAGTATAATTAAAGCGCCGCGTTTTGCATATTTACAGCAGTTGCAAAACTGCAGGATGTGCACGGGAAAATCATGCAAACGCAAACGCGACCACAAAAATTATCAACATTTTTGCACTATATTATATCCTCCCCCTTAATTTTTAAATGAAACATAGTTTAGGGCCGTTTTCTGGATTACTGAGGTAGATGGACAATACTTTTATTTGCTCCTTTCTAGTAGACGGAAAAAACTGGTATTGAAGGAATATAAGAGGATTTAAGGATCCAAACTAATTCAAAGGGCATTTTGAATTCATACTATCTTTTTTTTAATAATTGAACTAAACTTCAACGATCTATAGAATATCTTCTTGGCATTGAATCCTAAAACTATTGCAAAAGATCATCGCAAATTTAATTCTCAATATTGGTATAAGATTTGTATACGTAGAGAGTTGGCAAACTTGAATAAAAAAGCGATCTTAAGGAGAATCGAATTTCTGCTAGCAAAACTACCGAAGAAATTAGACTTAACTTTCATAATTCGTGCTTCTATGCAATTAATAGAAAAAGTGTTGCAGAAAAAAATTGCAATATTTACCCTGAATCGAGTTGTGCCTGATTTATATTCTTAATAAGAGAAATATGAATACAAATGGAATCTTAAATACGAGCAAAACAAACTACATGGAATAGAGAATGAGATTCTACGATTTGAATATTAGGATATATTATAAAAGAAAGTTTGAATTATACATTTTAGGTCGATTTTTGGCCCATCTAAAATAACACGTAAATTTGGTCTAGAACTTGGCTACTTGTATTTTTCTGTAATTATATTTATTATCATGTATAATCATGTAAATGTGTAAGGTGTGCAATATCTTTAAGTCAACGAAGTTAAAGAAAACATACATTCTTTAAACTTATAAATGCAACCAATTATCTTCAAAATAAATATATTGCCACACTGTACCCAATAGATCATTCTATAACTACGTAACGCTGAAAATAATGCGACAACAAAAATACCAGATTATATCATATTCATAAATCATAAAATTATATACACAATGCAAAACAGTATTTTATACATGACTGGGGTAGACTGTTAAGTTTTATTCTTAATATTTGTTCGTTTGCAGTGCGCTCAAAAATAAACGCCTGCGAAAATGTGGCAAAAACTAAACGCCGCACAAATAAATGCTAAGTGCCTTGGCACACACTTAGAGTGCATTCGAATGTTGAGAAAATAAATACAATTTTGTCTCCACGATGTGCTTTCAATGTAGTCGGGTGCGCCGATTTTTTTGTCGCCGCTCCGCTTGTTTTTCCTCAACTCAACGCGAGCGCACTCGCGAAGGAAAGCGGTTAGCTCTGGCGCCATTCGGCCGAGATTAAGGCCAGTTTACACGCTTAAGAGTTGCAGAACCGATGGATTACTTCTACAAGTGCATTTGTCATGTAAAATTACTGTTAAATCTACATCGGATTTTATAAAACAGCCAGCTGGAGATTATTTTGTCACATTTTGTGTTTTATTTGATTTTGGCTACATTTTACTGGTTTTTTAATATAAATTTACAGCTACTATTATATTCCGGCATAAAAAAGATTTAAGAGGATAATAGATACTCCAATGAAACCTGAATATTTTTTACAAATATCTGGTAAGTTTTGATATATTTTATATATTTTTATAATGAAAATATTCTGAATTGCATTGAGCAATTTGCACTTTCACTGTCAATCATTAAGGGTAGAGGAAAAGAATTGTTTGTGAATTTCAATTTTTTAAAGAGATACTATTTGTAACATCAGATCTGAATATACCACACACATTTACCCCATCGAATAATTACATTTTGATTACCCACAATTTTAAATAACTCGCACGGTATAATAGAAATTGGCTGTACTGTATTTTTCTTTAGAATCTGACATGGTATATGTTGCTAAATCTGCAACCTTCAATGTATCGGTTTCGTGGCGTAGTTGTCAGCATGTTTGTCTTCTTTTTAAAAATTATATATTTAACAAATAGTTATATGACAATAAATAACACAATATACAAATATATACATACAAAATCTAAATAATTACGCAGTATTTTGGGCCAAATGTATAGGAAGTGTTCACAATGTGTTTTGCTGGCCTCTCAAGCCGGCTACGCCAAACGAATGGTTAATGAAGATAAGGTTTTTCCACAAAGCAAGAAAATACATAAAGACGTTATTTTTATTGTAAATTAATATCTGAACTCGTATGCATTGGTATAAATTAACTAAAATGAATTATATTAGTTAAATATTCATAGTTACACGTACATCGGTAGTTGAATTTATATTCCGCGGAAATAGCTTCAAGATTTATGCCATCAAAGTGGAAAACGGTATGAAAATGACACATTCACGTGAACATGGTGAACATAAAATCTACAATAATGGACCACATCGTTTGAACACATTTATATATTTCATTCAAATATATAATAATAATACCAGTATTTATTGGAGAGGTACCATATTATCCAAATAGATCATTGCTTGCATGTATCTTTTGAATAAGTTCCATTCTAACTTAGGTCATGTAAAGAATACTGTTAAAATGTAAGTATATTTTAAAACCATCTTCACCATTACCGATGATTGTTCAAATTGGAATAAAAACGCCACACCTATTCGGAATTCAACTGAAGTTGTTTGTGTTGATTGTGCATAGATACACGAGCTGATAGAAGAAATAGAAAATTCGGTGAGTTGTGTGCTACCAAGTTTGAAGGTAGTTGAATACGAAGGCTGTTCTCGCCTTCACCTGGCATTTCTTATTACAGCTCCGCATTGTTATGCCGCCGGTGCGCACCATTGCTTTCCAGTTACCACACGACTGAAGCGCAACTACGTACAAAGTAGGCGCATCAAGAATGAATAAGATGGTGGCAACAACTGGTAATAACAGACGTACATAGATAGCGCCTTAAATCTAATTGATAATTCCTCACAAATCATACTTAGTGACAAAATACCATGTTTTCGTGTAGTTGCGCCTGCTGTTGAAGTCGTTATGACTGCGGTTCCAAGACTTCCAAGCGCATCCAGCTCACAATACGCCGAAACACCTACGCCAGTAAAGATCTCATCTCGTCACCAGGAATTTTACATTTTATGGATAAATAAATTGATATACAGAAGACATGAAATGATCACCGCGCATATTTATTGCGTCTTATGTCAATATGGTTTCGGGAAGTTTTCAAAACTTTCTCGACGCGCCAAACGGCATCACAACATTTAATTAAATCTGGTCGTCGGATATTTTGATTAAAAAAATTCTTAAGTCGTCCGAGGGCACGGCACCCGTCTCTCATTCTCAGAGGCGACGTTGTGTGGGTTCGATGCCAACGGCCGGCCGTTAACTAAGGACTGATCATTTTTTTTATGAATTGCTTTTTATGTGTGACGTGCGCATAAAGGAGCGGAATTTCGCCATGTCTCATTACACGCCGTGCGCGGCAAACCGCCTTTTGTTTACCAGCGAAAACGATGCCGGCTGAACGCCTTCCATCGTACGTCCAAGCAGAGAGTCTGACACATTCCTGTTTGAAGCTCAAGACGCTCTGAAAACGCTTTTAATCGATGCCTTTTAATACGCTGGTGGGCCGCGTGATTTCAAAAATAGAAGATACATCAACGGCTCGCCCCGACCACGACCAGGCCCCGACACGTATTAATTACACTTTGGTCACGTCAATCGACTTAATCGATCCGGGGAAAACGCTTTTTTTCATCCGCATTCAAAGATGTTTACCATACGCTCCTCCACGCTGGATTAATCGAGGCACACAAACCAGTAGATTGACAAACATTTTTCACCTAAAATTACATTTTGTTTGGATGCCAATTGAAGACATCTGTAAATTGAGGTTACGTCTTGCTCACAGCCCGACCAACCGGGGAGAGCTTAATTCACTGTTTACACACTCGCGGTTTGTGACAAATTTGTGAGACAAACGCCACGTCAGGGAAAAGTTTGCTCAAGCAGCGGGCCGATTGTAAATTCATCACGCTCCTGGTGTCGCTCGACATTTACATAAATAAATAGAGGCTACCTTAGACTAAGGAGAGCCTGGAATGTTTCATCCAGGCTATGAAATTCCGAATTTAATCCCTTTGAAATTAAAATGTTATTTTTCCCAACATAGTTGATTGTTGTGTCATATTCACTCGATTACATGCGACGTACCATCCAAAGCCTTGAAATATTGATAATATTGATGAAATGCGAGCAAGAAAATAGAAACACAAATCAATTTTAATGGTTCCATTTATAACAAAAGCTAATTCCTTGTTCGATGGCTGTGCCAACTTAATTTATTCGTGTACTCGATTGATGTAAAACGAAAAGCAGTCAAATGTATTGATAAATCAAACGAATTAATACGTCTCTTCCACGATTCTGCTTTGCTCGTGAATCTATTATGTAAATTTGTTCTTTTGACGAGAATTGTCTAAATGTTTGCACATTAAATCAAGCCATTCCCGGATTTTTCCGTCGACAGATTCTCTGATTGAATGTTTCACATTTGAACAGAAAAGATTTTAAAGAGAATTAACCGGAAATAATTCAGTAATAAAGTGTTTCATTGCACTCTGTCAGATATAATTTATATCATAATAAAATCTGCATAAAACATTTGATTGGGGCCGATTTATACGAATCATTTAACACAAATGAACGCAAAGACGATGAAAAAAGCACAAGAGCTTATCTCCGTCTTCGTTCCCGACAATTAATGCACGAATGGCAGTACTAACGGTAATCAAATACTTTTCTCAAAATCCTCATTCATTAGGAAAAACGATCTACAAACCGCACGTGCATGAAGGAATGTATTTTGCATCTGTGTACCTCATGTTTGGAAAAATTCAAAATTCAAAATAACATTTTCTTTAAATTGACCTCAATTTGAATATATAAAATAATTTTAAAATCCTACAATTCTGACACCACACTTTATTGACATATTCACAGATGTTGTAACGAAAACAAAGAGCAAGATCTGCAGTGTTGCTCTCCAGCATTGAACTGGAATGAATTGCGCCGATTGGTAATAAATTACATCCAGAATGAGCCTATTTAAAAAGCGATAAATAATAAAAGCTGTGTTGGTCGCACTTATACGGCGGCCTACCGCGTTTGTAGACCGCGGCTTAATTTTCCAGTTATAGATCTACTCTCGAGTTTTATTAATGTAGTGGCAATCAAGTCTGCTCATTAATTCAGCAGATAATTCTTTATTAAGGCAAATCTCAAGAAAATATCAGACCTAGAATGTTTCAAGTGCCGCTCATGTTTTTATAACAAAGTCATCATTAGGTTTATGACTTCTTTATTAGCAATATTATTTAGAATAAATGGATAAAGATGTAGGGATAACCCTTGATAGAGCAGTTAATAGATCCTCGAGGTTTGCCGCGCTAAAAAAACTACACTAAATAAACCTATAAATCAATACTTTTTTTGTAAATTTTTATCAAAAATTTCCTTCATAATTTTTCAAATAATAGTGAGATACAAGAAAAACTAAATTATATTTCTGCCGAAAAATGCATCCAATCTTAACTAAACAGTAGTTTGCTGTCTCCCCTCACTTATTTTCCGGCATCATCCGAGTTAATTGTTTTTCACCGTGCGAGGGTATATGATATTAAGGTGAAGAGAGAACATTTCGGAATAGGACATATACGTTCTCGAATTTTATTTATTCGAATATATGTTAAGTCAATTGCATTACTTTTCTTGGATTTTTATCAATTTACTACTTGCAATTAGCTAACTGATCCAGATTGGTAAGTTTTATACGTACATGATTTTTCATCGTTATCGATATTTCCGGACATCGATAATATCGACACTAAATTCTATTGCCTTCTAAACCTATTCTGTTAGAGGCAAGAAAATGTGTACCATAATAAGGGGAATATACACCTAGAAGTCTGCAAGAGTATAATGGGGGACTGAATCTTCGTTACCTAAAGGTAACGTAACGTAAGGGCGTTCTATCTGCCTTCCCACGGGATATTTCAAAATATCCTAATGAAAGGCAAGTTTAATAATGTAATAATACGATATATAAAGTTGTCGCAGCATTTATATTTTGAATCAAAATTTCGTTTAAAAATGGTTAATAAATCCGAAGAACCTAAAGCAAGTCATTGAACTGTAATTCTTGATACAATCCTTGTGAGATTAGTAGAGGTCATTGAATAGCTATTAAAAGCCAAATTTTACTTTTAGAGAATTACGCAGTATTATTGCAATAAGTCTTGTAGCTAGGAATAAAATATATTCTATAATCAAAATTTAATATATTAGTTTCCAATATAACTAATTACAATGAGAACGAATTAAATAAAGCCAATAACACCAGTAGTTGATGCCCGGTAAATCAAACAAAGAGATAAACCTTAGGGAGACATGGACTAGTTTTTGTGGTAGCGCGACAATTTTTATAGGGGGGGGGGGGGTCTTGCCACACTAAACACAATTGAAAGCCCGAAAAATATTGTTTTTAAATTGGGACTGCCAAAAAGTTGTATTGCAAATAGTTAATAATTAATAATTATTTTTTTGACAAATACCAAAACATTCATTGAATTAAAGTTTAAAAGTTATTAAGGATTAGAGGTCAGGGCCGTACCGAGAAGAACCTCTTGCGAACTCCGGCTATATTTATTTTATAATCCTAAAATTATGAAGTTTCAGGAAAAATTTAAAATACATCGGTTGAAAATAAATTATAGTGCTCTAGGCCGGATTTATTAAAAAAAAAAACATTTTTCTAGAATCCACTCTACGAATTAAAGCAGAATTTGCCTCTATCTAACGTTCTCCGAACAAGGTTATAACATTTACCACTTCCATAACAAAACATTGTTTTAAAAACAATATTATTCAATCCTGCTGTTTTCATATAATAAACTTTGTAAATGAAGGCACAACGCATGCATTATACATCTTCTTTGCAAGTGCACACTATAAGCTCGATAAGTAAACGCGTTTATGGCTTTTATAGTGGCAAACGCAAACATAACGTAAAATAATCAGACATCAACACTACCGGAACAAAGTTGGACAATCCTGCATACACTAGCGGGCCTGTATGCAGGAGGTGCGCGCGGCGAACAACAACGCTCATTAACTGTATAGCAACAAGCCAACAATTCGGGGCGAGTGCGTTATTGTCCTCGTCCTTATTTATCCTTTATTGCTATGCAGTTGTCTGTTTTTATGTGCGCTGATGCCGTTTGTTGTGTAGCCGCGCGTTGTGCCTGGCGTTGCCCTGGTGTGTGTTGTACGGCTCCCCAAAACGTTCGCGTACACTGCCTCCGCCGCGAATTGCCGCCGACGTCATGCTGTTGTGTATCCTCACAGAATGCGTATGTGTATGTGTTTGGCCGCGTTTGCTATGGACCGGAACCGACTAATAAATAACGGGGCTTGTTTGTTGTTTGTTGGGTTGTGCAAAGTTAAACAGGCAAAGCGTTTGCTTTTTGCGCGCTTCCAACCGGGCGCACGATACTTGTCGACTTCTTGTCGAGCTTTTCAGCATGAGGACATGCTGCTATCATGTAGCCATAGCACTTGCAATGCCATTAAAATGTGCAATCATATTCTGAATATTACTAAATTACGTAGGGCTTACAGCAATACCATGTCTTAATATCAATGGTAATTTGGAAACGTGCAAGTTTCCGACATCTTCTTCAAATTTGTTTCATTCCATATTTCTGATTTTAGGCTAGAATATATTTTTTAATTAATTATAATTTCATTTGCATTTCTAAAGTTACATCTGTATATAATGACAGCGTCTTAGAATTTTAGGACTTTTTCTGTAACATATTAATGCGTATATTAGTCATTGCAGTAGCCTTGATATGTCACTGGGCAATTCAATTTTTTAACAAAATCTATTTCACGTAGATGGCCCCTCCAAATACTTTTCAATATTTTAATTTTGACTGCTATAAATGATCCTTTCCAAAGGACCATCAAGAATGCAAATATAGCGACAGTACTTGTTTCATTTAGCAAAACAGCTTTCAACCGATTACAGAGTTGTAAGACTGCAAAAGTTAAATTTGATATTTTCTAAACTAGAATGATCTAATATTTAAATAACATCTCCTACAATTATTTGGTAGCCCTAAGCTAGACTTCCAACACAATAAATTAATTTATGTTAAAATCTTTTAAAACGAATCTGTGATTTTTAATAATGTAAATTAGATTTTAGACCACACAAGTGATGTATCAAATTACCATTTTCTAAAAAAAAGTGTAAAATAAAGTGCTGCACGTCTTCATCTAAAGACCCAAAATAACTAACAATGCCCGCAGCAATCACTAGCCAATGAAAGCGAGACATTTTAATTTTCTAAAATCCTCAGACCTTCCTCTTGCCCCCAATTTTACGATTAATACTTCCAAATTGTGCATAATTATGATAAATATCATAATCTTTGTTTTTGTTTCACGTCTATACTGTTTTCTCCGCCTCTACGTATACAAATACCAGAGCTTTTATTATGTTTACACAATGTATGCATTACGTATTACGTATGCGCACAGATAGAAATATGATTGTGGAAACAAATTACGCTTATCAATTACGTGCGTTTCCCGAAAGCTACCACACACCGAAAAAAACGAGGATGCATAAAATCAACATTTAAGACCTTTTAAAACACAATAACTTTACATTTTAATGTTTCAGTTTTCAGATGCGTATTTACACTAACAGCTCCGACGACGCATAGGTTTAATGCAGCGCGTTGCAACGCTGATAATAAAGGTGTTCGCTAGCTGCGTCGCTGGCCGTCAATCAAGGCACCACAACTAAACAGATGCATTAGTAGCGTGTTCCTCGAATGGTAACTATGAAAATGGAGATGAGGATGCGATACGCGGCTCAAGAAGACTCTCTGCTAGAGGAACGTGAAACGCGCACTTCGGGAGGAAATGAAAGCACTTCGCTGCGAGGATAATAAGAAAACTTGATGACGCGCCGACATGTTGGAAATCACTTAATTATTCCCTCTTCGTATTTGAATTTATCAACATTTCATTAACGACTACAATTCGAGAATACATGTCTAATTGAAATGTTCTTTAATTTTATTTACGTTTTGGAAATATTTATTGCTTCATTAGGGCGAAAATTTGAATGTTACTGGATTTGACTGCATTCAGTATTGATTGGAATTCCAATAAAAATAGAATACATTTCAAAATGTACACTAGTGAATAGTGTAATAGACAATATGTGAACACGATTTCACATTGAATTTGCCGATTTTTAATAAACAATGGGTTTTCGTTGTAGCACAATGCGATAATTATCATTTCAAATCTACTTAAGAGTGGTATAAAAGTATATCAAGTATTATTTTATAGAACACATCAATTTGTATGTTGACAATATTAGTCGCACCATGCATTCATAAATTTAACTCCGAACGGACTCAGTTAGAATTAATCTAAGAAGTAAAAACACTGGGGATTATATAATTTGTAGAAATAAGATAAAACCTGCTATGGCATTGATTCTAATTTTGACGCAAGTTTCAAATTCAAATTCAAAGAAATTATTAGAAAGAGTTATTTATTCATCAACAAATTTACAAACATTTTTGCTCAAAGCCAAGTGTTTCAACCCGGTAACCAAAAAAAAAATCGAAAATCACTCAAGTGATGATTTTTTACCATAAAAAATATCTAGTTTTTATAATAGGATTTTTCTGATTGTTAGTTATTGTTTTTGGTCATATTATGTGCGTTTTTTTTCCTTGAATATATACGGTATAAACGGTGCTCAAACCTGCAATTGGTATGTTACCTGTTTCAGCCCTAACATGCAGTGGTAAATCTAAACTTAAACTTTATGAACGAGTTCACTTACAATTAGCCTAAGAAGTTTCTGAAGGACATTGTTTACCTTAATTGGCATTGCAGTAGAAACTTTTTTGGGAATCGGGAGAATTATATAAATATGACAATCCTTGTTGGCACAGTAAACGTAAGGAAAGCATATTATTTCTTCTTCTTTCATCAGGTATTTGTACGAATACACAGAGAATCAAGTTAAGTATGGAAACAAGGCCGCCACACCACAAAATACCAAGCTGAAGATATTCAGTAGTGTACTAATAATGGAGGTGATGCAAAAAAGGAAATGAGGATCGAACTCAGCGGCCCTGAACCAGCGCAGCATCCCGAATATCTCCCGAAACCATCAACTCGATCATCGTATCTCAAACGGAGGCAGAATAGCTAGAGTTTTGAATCAAGAGAAAGAGAAGGGCACACGCCAAATTATTCCTAGCTTCTACGTTTTGGAAACCTGAGGAAACTAATGGGGTTCGTTACAAGTTACAGCAATTTTAAAAAGCATCTCTATCGGCATCAAAATTAAAGGGAAACCACTAAAAATACATTTAAGACGTTTCAGTTCAAAATTTCAATAACTTTTTAAATTAAAAAACTTCAAGTAACATATTTTTAATGGCTTATTCTTCTACACTCGTCGGGAAGTTAAATTTCTTATATTAAGCCTTTCGCGTATTTGCATCGATGGTATACAATAACAACAATTGTTAATAACTAATGACAATAACCAATAACTAATAACAATTATTGAGAATCTGAAGAATTATACAAATAATAGCTTGTAATTGCAGGTCAGTACAAATGTTCAAGTTCAGGATTGTTGTGATTTTCTTGGCGGCCTATGAAACCGATCAATGTTTATAATTTGACATGGGAGTGGCTATAAGGCGATATAAAACTGTAATTTATTCCCAAACTAGTATTCTACCACTTGTAAGTCAAAAATTCCAAATTTTAGCTAAATACAAGCATCCAAATCTGTGATTTTTGCGATTTTTGGCAGACTGTGTAATCCATCCACGACAATTTTGCATGGAATTGGCCTTAAGGGGCTTTAGTTTCCAAAATATGTAGTAGTAGTACAAAACCTTTCTTCAGGCATTTGATCCCTATACCCTTACAAAAATATTCACAATTAAACTTGTTTAATAAATCAACGTAAAATGTAAATATCTGGAAAATTAGAAGAGTGTAACATTTGAAAGTCACATAAAAAATAGTTGAATACAATCGTACTAGTTGCATTCCTATCAAATAATATTTGCAATATATATATA
>WSZQ02073655.1:0-21005 GCA_019419845.2 Weissflogia rhopalogaster
CTCTCTTTAACATCTACAACAATTTGCATCGGACGGGTAGTCCACGAATCCTGCTAACAATAAAAGATTCGCGTTAATTCGCGGGTTGATGTTGCTGTTCGCAACAGTCACGTTGCAACCTTCATTCCAATTTATCTCATTTTAAATATATGGGTCAGATTAGGCTAGGATTAAAAGCTTAAAGTCTCAACGACGTCTAAGGAATCGTTCAGACCATGGTTGTTGGCGGTTGGTTCAAATCCGGTAGGATGTCCTCTGGTCCTTGTTTAACGCGTCCGTTATATGGAGACCTGTGGGTGTAAATGCTGCAGGCAGCAGAATCCCGCGTGAGCGGAGGCGCAAACAAAGGATGCGACGCCAGTCTCTAGGAACGATCAGGCGTCGCGACGCATCAGTTGGAAAACAGCGTCGCTCGGTATCGTACGTATTTTCGGTTTTCCTAAACGTGTACGCCGTGTTTACGTGAAAAACTTCGCACATTTCTATTCCATCTAGATTAGACCGATTTGAAGTGAATCTCAAAAAGCAACAATTTCATCAATATTATATACTTCATTAAAATCGTTAACACAAAGGTAATCTCAACAATTCAGACGCATTATTATCAACTTTTAACAAATGTATAGAGACATAGAGACATTTGTACAGTGCATGTGTTTTTTTGTTATTGTTGTTGGATGCACTTCGTATGGACATCACGCACGCGATTACTCATTACAGTATACGGGCACAAGTTGATTTGTAACATTTTGCTCTTTAATCCACACGCACGTTTACTGGCCGTCTGGATTTTTGTTTATTCTTCGTTCTTCAATCATGCCATGCGATTTTTTGTTGCTATACTAGAGCTCCGGTTCTGTCGCACGTATTGAATTACAAATGCAAATCCGATTTGAAAAAGATTTATCTGAAATAACGAAGTGGTTTGCTGTCACTTGACGCAGTCAATATAAATTTGATTAAATTTGCTCAAATAGTTTTTTTCTTATTTGTTCATATGACTAGTTAATCATCATTACTTAAACGAACCAAACTTAACCTTGTTGAAAATCTAGTCCTAATCTACTTTAACAAACCATTGACCAGGAACTAGTTTTATATCGTGCGTACTGCAATAAACTGCGATTTAAAGAGATTTATTTGAAATACCGACGTGATTTGCCATCATTTGTCGTAGTCAACATATTTTTGATTAAATTTACACAAGAATGTTTTCATATTTGTTCATATGATCAGGTAACCATCTTATTGTTAAACTAAACGAACGAAACTCAACGTTTATCTAATTCTCTCGCTACCACCCGACATAGTTTGAAGGACGTATATAGTGTGAGTCTTTTTAAAATATGTCTAGCGTGCCTATCATGTCTGGATTTGTCTAAGCTATTAATTTAAAAGGAGTTGGTTTGATTTGCATTGAACATTAGTCTGAAATTATCTGACAAGAAAAGTACCTCAATTGTCCGTCACCAAATTGAATGAAACTTTTTGTACGTGTAGTACACATATTGCAATAATCTGTGTTCACGTTTTCAGCCATCTGCTAAAAAATTCAAAGTTTGGTCAAAATTGTGCGTGGTATATATTGCTTTAACAAGGTCTTACCTTGTTGGTTATGTGGCGCAGTTGTTAGCATGCTTGCCTCCTCAAACAAAGAAAGGTACACCAGGACCAGGGACCTTCATAATGACGCGAAAATTCAGTTCGTTAGAGAGTATATACAAAGACTATCAGAGACGTTTTATAATAGAACTCTCACGAATCCAAACAGAACATAACGACAATAAGTCCATCATCAAAACAAAAACACAAACTGCCGTTTCATAATTGCACACTATTTTGGGCAATTTGTCCAAGATGTTGAAAGATATTCATCATAAAAACATTTAAAGCACCAATTGAATCTGCACGTTTCACATAAAAATATAACAGCGGCATTTTTGCATGAACATGAATGGGCTATTATTCTCTTCTAATAATTTCACCATATGAATGATTGCTCCCTTCAATGTAATTAATTTCTTCGATGCACATTCCATTTTTTATGCTTGTTGAATTTATCACAGAGGTTTTCGCACGAACGCAAGTACTTCACAAATGCGTATCTCGCAACTCTAATTCAATATTAAGAAAACAATCTCTCTGATTAGTATAATTTCATAACACATGGAACAAAATCAATCAAAATCAAACATTCTCAAATATGCATAGTTTTCTGCAAAACTTTCCGAAGACAGAAATTTAACATTTATATTATTTTGTGTTATTTATTGTTATACAATTATTTGTTAAATATAAAATTGTTATAAAAAAAAAATCGCCGCAAGAACAATCTGAATCCGCGAGCCTAACAGGCAAACTCGCTAACCAGTGTACCATGAAACCAGTACGTGAAAGCTTGCTGTTAAAACAATATATACCATGCCTTAATTGTGACCAAACTTTCATTTTTTGGGTAAACGACTCAAAACGGCGTAAAATCCCATGAACACAAATTATTTCTATGTGTATACCACACGTACAATTGAAGTTTCATTCAATGTCGTGACGTACAATTGTGATACTTGTGAAATAACTACGTGATTAGCCATCATTTGCTATTGGCTATACAGGTTTGATTACACTGACACACGCATTTCTGCATATCAGTAAATCATCGTAACCTAAACGAACGAAATTTAACCTCTTTCAATTCCTTATTCAAATCTATACTAATTGTGAGTATGTCTTCATATTACCTCATATTGTCTGTTAATTATCTCAACCTTCTATAATAATAAAATTAGCGGTAATGAAATACACATCCTGGGTCAAAAGATAATTGGAATTCACGCTCGCCGCAGAAGGATGCGAATAAGGAAGCAGAGGGAAGCAGGAAACATTTGCTGAAGAAAAGTTTGCTCGGCGCGAGCGGAAATCACGCATAATTTATCGCCATGCACTGCGTTTTACCATTCGTTCATAAATCGCACTACTCGACAAACACGCAATATAATGAAAACCGCCGGCATTCTTCTACGTTTGTGACAATTATGCGATTGCAGGACTAGCATTTGCGCGCGCCTTGTTCGTCTCCTTCGCTTGCGAGCCCTCCGCATTTTGGCGACGAGCAAACACTCGCTGGCTCACAGCCGCGCAGCGGAGTTTGCGTGTGCGGGCGAGGCAGGAAACTGGAACGTAGCGCTTTGTCAGCAGGAGCTTTGCGAAAAAAATAACTTAATACTGAAAGAATCCACACGAAATTGAATGAATGGGCAGGAAATGTAATAAACTTTAACTGAACAAGCCATGTAGCATATACACGTCGGGGATTTTCGCGATTTCCTGCAAACGATTCGCACTGCAACAATAACCATTTTAATTGCCAGCAATAATTCAAACAATGTAGATGTTTATGACACTCGATTACAACAATGTAATGTTTGATTTGCGCTGTGGATTGAAAAGCGACAGATTATGATTGCATAGTTAAATTGAAGTGATAAAAACAGATTGGATTCACTGTAATGTAATACTACAGAGTTTGGATCCTACATCTCCCGGCTATTTTAATGGTACCTGGAAAATGAAGCGTATATACGGAAATCGGATAACATTTTAATTAAAAAGACGGGACGCAAATAGAGGACGTCGTTCCCTATATGTTTTAACAAGTCATTTTATTCCACCAGCTCGGATATCTTCGTGGAAATCTGTTTATACGTAACATAATCAGAAGTAAAGTAATCTGATCAGGTCAAGTCAAACCAATTACAGCAGGAAACTATGTAGATCAGGATACACTAAGCAACAGAATGTATTACTTCCAAGAAATGTAATTTGAACGAAGATTGGGCAGATCTTATCAGATAAGATATTAAAGTGAGTACAAGTGGAGACGAATGAAATGTCTGTACAGTCAGTACCTATGCCTAGGTACCGATTCCAACGGTGGCATTAGTTCACAATCATAGTGGATTAAACAAATGATCATCAGCTTAGGAAGCTTGTTGGTCCTGAAGGAAGACGATCAACGTGCGTTATCAATGTGTGCACACATCCTACCAAAAGTCAAACATGTGCACAAAACCACAGCATGCAAAAATGGACCGTAACACGGTTCGAAGGACCATGTGAGGCGGCGGCGGTGGACTTAATGAAATGTCCGACAACCCTCGCTGAGTCTCGCTCCCCTGGTACATGGAGAAGCGGAGTGCTTTGTGAGAAGTCATGCACGTGCTGGTCAGCACAACTTACACTATATCCTGAAAAGTTAATAGAATCAGGATCGAAGGACCATGTCAGGCGACGGTGTTGGATCAATGGAAAATCTGACGGCCGTCGCTGAGTCTCGTACCACTGGTATATGGAGATGCGAAGTGCTTTGTGAAAACACATGCACATTGTGGCAACACAACTTACACTCTTTCCCCAAGAATTAATAGAATTAGGTTTAAAGGACCATGTGAGGCGGCGGCAGTGGACTTAATTGAAACCTTCTCGATGACCTTCTCCCTTTCACAATTTTCACCTTAAAAATTGTTTTTGAGCAAACGGCTCAAAACGGCATAAAATCCCGTTAACACAAATTATTTCTAAACATGTACTACACGTACAAAAAGTTTCAATTGAATGAATGGTTTTCGACAATTGGAACACTCTCCTAGTCAGTGTATAATTTCATTGCTGGTGTTTGTCATAGCAGTATTATAATTTTTGACCTAATTGCTAACATATAACCTTAAATTGACTTCGCAAATAAGACAATGAAAGAACTTCATCTATTTGTTTTATCTCACTATTTTGCGTGATTTTACTTGAAAATTCAATGAATTCAATTTACAAATATCTCAATAAAAAATTGTATAAAGACAAAGAGTGTACTTCGCACTTTGATTCACGAACAAAATGGTAGATGTATTAATTTCGATTATAAAAGAAAAATCAATACAAATCTCACATGTGCCCGGTGGCACATCTCGTCTAGACGTCAAGATTTTATTACCTAACGCTCTCCACTTATAAGAAAATGATTTCTTTCAGGCTGCGCATCATGGACGAGACACTCTTCTTGCGTAATACGCACACGAACAGCAACATCATTGTGAACGAGACCATCCTTCTGAAGACTGTCGAGGACCCGAAATACTTCATTATCGCTATCACCAGCTTAGTGGTGTTCTTCTTGATATGTACGTGTAATAGAATATTGCGCGCGTTCCTTTTCCAGTGAATGCGCCGCAGAAAACAATCTAATTACTTTCTTTGTTCCTATACTAATTACGTTATTCATTAATTCACTTGTCCACAAATATATAGTTGTTGTTGTAGCGATTATCACAACGGTTTTGCTCTGTATCACTCTCAAGAATGAACCTATTTTGTGGGACATCGATGCTGAGAAACCGGCAGAAAGCACCGATGGCCACATTGCTGACGACTTGCCTGAATCTTCGGAAAATATTGCTGAAAACGTTGATGTTGAAAATAATATTTAATATCAAGTTTCTTATAAATTATTTTACACATATATATTTAAAATATAAGCTAAAATAATGGATGTATTTGTATATTCCTGTAATCCCAAGATATTCCTGAACAATATAAGTACCAGTTGCAGGTGTGCTGTTTATTTCCAGTACTTGGAGCAAATGGCAACTTTACGAAGTCCCTCAGGTCCTAGTTCTGAGTTGCACACCCTTCAAACTACAGCTATATCTGTATATGGCCCACTGGCTAACTGAGCCCATAGACATATACCTTTATAACCTTTCACATAGGCGACTTTAAATTTCTGACCAATGTATTTAAAAAAAGATGGTTAGAGTTACCTGTTTGCTTCATGCCTGGATAATTTAACGGATCCAGAATTTGACCTGCCTTTAGGTCTCTACCTTTGCGTCCTCGCTTCCCACATAGGCCTGTGAAATTTGTCAAAAAAACCCGAGTTTCCGACTTTCTTTTATTGACGAGCTTCAAGACCGAGAAGTTCATATACCGACTTTCGAGTTCGAGTTTCAAACTAATTTTAGCACACACTATTTTTTCACGGTATATACTATATCATATATGCTGAGTATAATATAGTGGGAAAATATTTAGTCACATTAATTCACCCCATGAAGACTTGGGAATTCCCGCACAAATGCCACATTTGATAATAACTGAATTATTTTTGTAATGTATTTAACCATCACAACTTGCACATCATCAGCGATGTTATTCTATATCAGATTATTACTGTCCTCGCCCGTTACTTTAGACTCTGTAGATATCCTGAATCCTGAATAGCGCTCCCCTTACGTTTCTCCACTTGACAAGACTTGATGGTCTGTGTTCTACTTTCAAATTGGGGAGTACGGAAGTCAAGGAGGAATGGTCTAGGACGGAAGGGTCGGGAAGGAGGATAGTACCTCTACTATCCTCTAATGGCTGAAGGAATCGGGAGAAGAAGTGGAATACCTAGGCAAGCTGATTGAAGCGCGAGGGAGGAAGAGAGAGAGGCCAAAGCCGTGTTGAAGTTAATATTTTGATTTTGTGTTATAATTTTGTACATAGTTATTGTTATTGTAATTTTTAGATTTTGTGGCTACGAAGAGGGCAATATGGTGAAAAGTAAATGCCAATACTGGTTCTCAAACGTGCTTACTTGGAATTGACGAACAGTGAACCGCAGTTAAACTTATAACCGGAATACTAGGCAACTTCTTGCGCTTTGAATACGATCTTAATTTGAACTTTTCTTCGACTTTGCTTCGTAACCACTCGTATTTATTCGTGTATTATACATTGTTGGGCACGTTGGGCTAACAGACAAATACATGTGTTCGTAAACATAACCCTAGATTTCACCAGGTGCATGTCGAATTTCTGGCGCACAGTCTGATATCAACACTGAATGTGATCTGTTCGTGAAAACGTGAGTGCAAAATGGATACGGACAGCGAATACAGCAACGATGAGCACGTCGGTTCGGACGTGGAACTGGACGATGTGACCCACAAGAAGCTGGTGAGCAACGTGCTAAACCTCAACTATAAGCAGCACGTGAAGAAGTCGACGCGCACGGAGCCGACCCTGAACGTCTCCGAGTTCGACCTGGTGAAATCCGGCCGCAACGTGCATGTCGCCGACCTTGCCGACGTGCTGCAGCGGAAGGGCAAACAGCTAACAATCAGCAAACAGCTAAAGCGCGCCAACCAGAAGCTCGCCACACTAGCGAAGCCGTTGGAGAAGCCGGCCGCCGAGCGCATCCATCGGGCGGTTGCCTATAAGAAGACGCAGAACGATCTGGGTCGGTGGGATCCGATCGTCGCGTCTATTCGCTCGTCGACGCACACCGCTTTTCCGCTCCACTCCGACTCCAAGTTGGATGAGAAAGTCGAGCCGAAAGGGGATTGGGGATATCGCACCGAGCTGCAGAAGGCGTTAGCTACGGTGGAGACTGAAGTCGATGTTGTGGAGTTGGACGACGATGATGAATTTCCAATGAGCATGGAGGAGATGATTGAAAAACGACGCGAGGCAGCGCGAATGCGTGCACATGAGAGCTATAAGATCGCTAAAGCGCGCCGGCAGAACAAGATCAAAAGCAAGAAGTTTCATCGGGTGCAGAAGAAGGAGAAAATGAAGCAACAGATGAAGGAATTCGAATTGCTGCAGAAGACTAACCCGGAGGCTGCTTTGGAGAAGCTGGAGGAGATTGAAAGAGCTAGGGCTGAAGAGAGGATGAGTTTACGACATAAAAGCACCGGACAATGGGCGAAAAGCAAATTAGTGAGAGCTAAATATGATAAAGAGGTAAGATAAAATAATGTTCATCATTTTAGTTTTTCAAATAATTCCATTAGATAAACCAAATACATGCTTGGGTTGACCAAGTACATGTTTTAAAAGACTCGAAGTTATTGTAAATGCATGTATTTGTAAAATTATTAATTCAATGCACTCTAAATATTTTAAAGAAAGGAGGATCATGCATGCGAATGTTTTCCCTTAAACTATTCAATATTAAACATCAAACAATTCAGGGAGAAATATTTCAATTGAAACGTATCTTATTTGTTCATTTTATATTATCGTCTCTTTCTTAAAAACCTTAGCATATCTGCTTATCTTAATTTTTGCAGACTCGGCAAGTTCTCGCACAACAATTGAGTTTAAGTCGAGATCTAACGCAGAAGCTCAAGAAAGGTGAAAGTGATTCAGATGGGGAAACCACTGCCGAAGACAACAAAACGACGTCAAATCCAGATAATCCATGGTTGAATGGTGACATCAAAGTATCGAAAGAAGTAGATGATTTTGTGAGTGGCTATAGAAAATACTGGGAGCAGCAAAATGGTATCGAATCAACAAATGCAAACGGTCATGGTGAAACAAATGTTCAAATCGACAGTGACGGCGACGAAGAAGATATCACCTCCTTCACGAAGGTTTTACAAGAAACAAAAAGCCAGAACAGCAAATGTAATACGTCCGATAAAATGTCTGGTAAAAAGAAGAAAAAGAAAGAAGATATCAACACATCATCCAAAGTTCTACAAGCAATGAAAAGTAACGGAAATGATTGTGATATACATGACAAGGTATCCTCTTCGAAAACTAAGAAAATTCAAGCAAACAAAAAGCGCGTTCGTGTTGAAAGCACTTCTGAATGGGAAGTTGTGGAAGTTGTTGATTCAAACAAACATAATTTAGACTTAGACATCGAATTTAACAAAATTGATAGTAAATTACGTAAAAAGATTGATCAAAAAGTCAAATCACTCAAAACTATCCCAACAAAATCAAAACCGACGAAGATTAGTGGTACAAAGACTGAGAAACCCAGTCAGTTGGAACTACTAAGTCTGCCGAAGGAAAATTTGCGGCCGGTGATCGATGAAGGAATGGATGAAACCGCACATAGTAGTAGACAGCAAGAAGATGAGGTTTTGAAAATGTTGAACGCGCTTTGCAGCAGCGACATTCAGGAAAGCCAGGAAGATGCCGTGGATCCGACGGCGAGTGACGAGATTGATCCGAATAAATTCATGAATATGAAGACGACCACGCTGAACACTGCAATTCCCGATCTGCTCGCGTTTGATGATAACGAAGAGGCAACCGATCAGCGCGGTGTTATTTCGGAGGCCTTTCAGGACGACGATGTCGTCGACACTTTCCAGAAGGAGAAACAAGACGAAATCGACGCGAATAATCCGAAGAATATTGATTTGTCGCTGCCAGGCTGGGGTGCATGGGGTGGAAAAGATATCAAGGTCAGTGCAAGGAAGAAGAAGAGGTTTATTGTGAAATTCCCAGAGAAGATGAAACGCAAAGATTGCAATAAGGGTAATCTAATTCTGAACGAAAATGCAAATAGCAAAGTACGTTCGCATTTGGTATCGGAGGTGCCATTCCCATTTAAAAACGTGAAGGACTATGAAGCGAGTATCCGTGCGCCGATTGGGAGTACGTTTGTTCCCGAAACAGCTTTCCGTCGATTGACTAAACCTGCGGTTACCACAAAGTTGGGTACAGTTATTGAACCCATGAGTGACGAGATACTTGTTAAGAAGAAGAGAAAATCTAAATGATATTTTATAAAGATTTTTTCATGATGATAAACTTGGGGATCCTTTTATTAAATCATTTTTCGTGAGACCGCAATCATTCATTTACAGCGTTGAATGTGTAACTAAAGAAGATGTCTCCTAATATAATTTTTGTTACTAATGAAAATGAATGAAGATGTTAATAAATTGGAAGAAAATATGTATTCTTTAATAGACACCTGTTTAATAAAGGAAACCTTTTTGTGTTTTACATCATGTCGCCTTAAGAAAATAACAAGAGAATTGATTTGACAGAGACCAAATGAGAAGTCTACGGTACAACCTGAGACTCGACCTGGGGGGACCGAGCGGTCGGGTCCTCCACCAGGAATCTTGAAATTTCGATATTATCGCAAACGCACTGACAAAAATACTTTTTCGCCGTCTAACTTAAAAAAAAAAACATGAAAGGATTGAATTGACCTGTATTTTACGGAAACCACTCCATAACGGAAATGAAATGGTTGGCCGCATGACTTTTCGCTACAACCAGGTTCCATTGTTTTCGAAAATCATAAACTTGCTAAAACTGATAAGCCTCACAACGCACTGTTTAACTATTTGCTTTATAATAACGAATTACATTGTTGGCAGAAAGTGTTAAGGTTTAATAATTTTAAAAAATAATTCTAGAAAATTACCTAGTTCCTACAAATGCGTTGTGCAAACTTTCAACAAGCCTAATTTTGGCGCCGTAAAGTGGCGCTGTTGACGGGAGTTATGCGAATGAGCGTCGTCGACACAGCAACGCATGAGCCAGTGGCCAGTGGCGATGACGAGCCGTGTGTGGCAAGTAGCAAACGAACGCGGAATTCCAGCGCGGGCGAGCACGATGAATTTCACTCCGCGTTCAGCGCTTGACATGTGTAGCGCAAAGCCTCCGTCAGCTGGCTGCAATCAGTAGTATATCGCGGCGGTCGTCGTCGTTGACGTGGTGCGCGGTTTGCTGCGAGTGGCGCGTGTGCAGGTGGGCAAACCGAAGAACATTCTCGTGCCGTCGCGTATTTCGCGTGGCTATGTGGCTCGCCGGCGTCGCGCAATAATGGGAGTGCGCCATGTCCGCGGACAGGAGCGCACCGCCGCCGTCGCCGTCGGGCGGTAGTCATGCGCACGTCGGCAGTGTGACGATAAGGGCGCGCTGCGCGCCACTGGTGCGCGAGAACTGCGGCCGCGTGGGCGTGCTCTTCGCCGCGCAGCTGGTGGAGGCGGAGGAGGCGCCTCCGCCATCGTCGGCAGCGCACAGCGTCTTCGAGGTGCGCGCGCCGCTCACCGTCTCTGCCGATCCGGGCTACGCGCGCGACTTTCTGCACCGGATTCAGGTGAGTCAAAACGTCAAAACGCGGATCGAAGACGATTCCGGTTGTTGTAACGAAAGACACACATTCCACCTCCTTCGTCATATTCGACCTGCTCCTTGCTACGTCATTCCAGCAACGATATCTTCACGAACAAAAAATCATACATCCGTCAGTTCGAAACACAACATTAATGTTAATCTGGTCAAGTTGAATAAGGAGTGTATCCTTCTGTTCTGACAGTTTATGGCATAACTTTTTATATTCCTAATTGAGATTTGGGGCAATGACGCAAAATTAAACAACTCTTCATTTTCATAACGTCTCCAGTTGCTGGTTTGACGCAAGTAAATTAACTCCAGAGAAAACACGTCAAGGAAATTTCCCTCGGCCCATAACCTATGAGATATATGTGCAATAGGGATTAATCACCCATGAATTTTAAAAATAACGATTAGGATCATATTGTATTGTATATACTGCATTTTTGGCAATTCATGTAATATATCTGGCGTACTGGTCAAATTGCAGTTGCAAGTTGCTAAAACATCCGTTTTACATGTATAATATCATTATATTTGTACTACCGTTGCCGTTTTTCTCGATATAGTTAATGTCTTTAGTTGCTGCTATATCGAAATTAAAACGGTTGGGAGCAAAAGTTTGTGTATCGTATTTTGAGGATCAACCTGCAGTTAATCATTGTGGCAAGTTCAATAATCGATTTTTGTGCAATGATATTAGTGAATCATAAAGTTGCTAAAACTTCAAAAAAATTTTATAATTCTATAACAATTTTATGTGTACAAATATCGATAATCTGCGGAATATGAAAAATATACCAATTTAGGATCCTCATTTTTTTTCTCATGGAAGAAAATTAAAGAAAATATAACTGCCTAATTTTCTGAACTTTTTATATCTATAAAATATAGAAAAGTATTTATACTATTCGTTCAGTCTTTCAATAGCGTTAAATATAGTATTTCTATAATACAACTTTTTCTACTCCTACTACTCTTCATCCTTTTCAGTAGGCTCATGCCTGTTGTGTGGTGCTTTATTCTTCTTACCACGTTGACTTCCATGATTCTATCCACCTCTTTGGTGGATAGAACTACTCCTAATCTATAATATGCACATTATATTAACGATTTTGATTAAATTATGATATACACAATCTACGGCTGATCATAACAGTACTGGTATATAAAGTCATTCTAGGCAAGCAATGCTTATAATGGGTTCATAGCAGTTTCATCGCTGAAGCCGTCGCCGTTCATTGCTGTGGGCCATTGCAATGGGCCGTGAGATTGTCATGTGCAGCGCGCACACGCCGCTACCAGCGATTGTACGCTTCGTAGCGTGTAACTTGTAAATGATGACACCAGACACGTCGGCCCCCCATAACCTATAATCTATCTAGACTACATTTACTACATTGAATAAAAAATGAATACAACTAATGGCCACAGAAGTCAATGAAAGTCAATGAGTAAACTTAATTTTCATGATGGCTACATAAAAAATAATTCAAACCCATTGCTGTAGACATCTTTAAAATAAAGAAATTGTTAGTTGCACTGTGATGTGCATCGCAAGAGTACATACAAAATATTAGGCATATCAAGGGTACCCGATAATTCCGGGTTACCCGGTTTTCCGCCTTGTCAGTTTCGGGTTAAACCGGGCTTTTACTTTCAAGGGTTTAACTCGGATTTTCGTAAAAGTGTGCGCGCGAGCTTGTTGATCTTGTCACTAAAACAACAGCGATTAATTGCTCCCGCGATTGCGGCACGTATCAGCTCGTGTTTTAACATGTTTATTTGTAGTTCTAGCGAACGAAGCCTTCAATCTTTGCTCACATTGACCAGCGATTGTATTTCATGCATATTTGGAAAAATGAGAATAGCCACTCTTTTTGAGAATACTGGTAATTGAATTTATCTTTTTCCAAATTTTTGTTTCTATTTTTTGTTTTTATTTATCTACATTCGTTTAATAGCTAATGAAAATGAAATAACTTTCATGCGTACAGTCTTTTTATATTACGCTAGGTGGCGATGCAAACGAGTTTTTGTTTGGATTTTAAACCCGGGCGCTCACAGACAAAACCGTAACAGAATAAGCCCGCAGATTTACCAAACCTGGAAATCCGGAGACTCGGGTTTTCCTACTTTTTTGACAAGCCTACAAAATATGTCAATGTATTCGGCGCCTGCCGATTTTTTGTTTGTTTTGCGCGTTCGCATATGCGACTGACGTCAACGTTTAGGAAACGGTTTGGACCAGGATGTGACTAATAACCTTCGACGCCGCTGTATGCCGCCTCTACGTGCGTGTACTGCTGGCAGGTTCGTCAGCACGCCCGACTGACAATAGGCGCGCTCCGTATTGACGAAACGAATCGCGGAACACGCCGGTACACTGCACCTTTCACCTATTAGCGTATTGAACACGCTGATATACAGGCGGCTTTTGTTTGTGCTCGCTTCGTTCGCGGCGTATTATCTCCCGTTTGTCGTCGTTGTCGCTCTATGTGCATGTGGCGGCAGTCGCATTGTCTCTCCGGCGGATCTGCGTTCGCGTCTCGCACATGAGAGCAACCTACACTGGCTGGAAGTGGAGCACGTAAATAGAAATTGCAATCGTTCCATAATATCGGTGATTAAACGGGGTTAACCAAAAGTCGATTCCAATTGGAAACCGTGCCAATTATAGAATTTTCCACTAAAGCTCCTTCGGATATTTTGATCTTTACCTGCGGAATTTTCATTTACTAACGAAAATGGTATATGGAAGATTACTTAACAGGACCGGGTCCGACATTTTTTTAGGTTTTTTCGTATTTTCCGTATTGCTAAAATTATAAATCATGCACCAATCGATTCAGCGTGAAAATATCTTCAAGCGCCTAGGGCAGTTTTTCATTTGATTACTTAGAACTCATGATATTCAGTTCAGCTTCAGTTTGCATTTTTGATGATAAGCGTTAACTTTCTGAACGAAAGTTACGTAAATAGTGCTACGCAGTATTCGCGGCTTTTGACATCATTAATTATTGCCCGGCGATGCGCGAGACCGCCATCTGACAGGTATTCTGAAGAGTTCAAAATTGGCAATTTTTCCACATTTTAGGTGCTATATAATAATCTGAATCTTTCGATATTTGTTGGAATCTTAAGATTTACATAATTATCGATGCTACATTGATTTATTTTATTTATTATTGTAATTATTATATTTGGTGAAACCCATATACAGATGGCATTCCTGTGGAATTTCTATTTGATCGATAACTGATAATATCGATATTTCGGTATCGATATATCGAAAAATTTCAATCATCGTCGGGCATGTCTACTAGGGAGCAATATCTGTTAGTTTCCGAGAAAATAATTGTTAAACATTTGGTTCGAACGTCAATTTACGCACTTTATGAACGTATAGCGTCTGATTACGATCGTCGATATACTGGTTGTTTGAGGTAGTAATTAAGTCATCGGCGTTTTTGAATTAGGTTATATTGATTAGAAAATATCACCGTGGTAAATTCACCGCAAAGAAATATCACCGACGGTAAAATCACCGCAAGTAAATTCACCGCGTGTAAACTCACCGCTAAATAAACATAGTCGCTGAAATTACGACGATTTAATAATGACTCATATCTGCAAGTGAGTACGACATTTTCTATTTTTATTGAATTGTCGAGGTATAATTTGTTTTCCTTCCTGCTAGGTTCACCACTTAAATAGTGTTCAAACATTAATTCATTCAAACTTCGATGCCATCCTTCAATATTATTATTTGATTTTGGTAGATCACCAAGTACAGTTTCGTACAAGTTCCAAAATTCAATAGAGGAGTGTGGTTGTCTTCTAGCGCTTATCTTCTCGTCCGCTGTCGAATAAAACGAATGGCTTACCGCGAAGAGGCATTGATACCTCTTTTGAAATTTCGATGTCCCTTCGATTTTGTTGTAGAACAGGTACCACTTTAATTCTTCTTCAAATATTTTGTATTCTCTTAATAATCCTTGGTCGGGGTAATTTCGGAGCTGTTGCCAAATTGATCTCACTCGATGCTCCCATGATCAACTCTTGTGTCATTAGACATAAATGCCGCAGTTTTTAAATTTTGATTTTATGCCTTTGAATGCACGCAATGCCTTTGTTTGCTGAATAATATTTGTTAAAGGCGCACTGCCTCCATGCGGTGAAGGAGAGGGGGCGTGGTGATGTTTCCCAGCGGTGCATTTTCGTATCGGTGAATTTTCCAGTGGTGATTCTACCGCGGTGAATTTACTGGCTCCCGACATATGAAATGGGTAGATGACAGTATTGGCCAAATGATCGTGTTCTTGGAGTGTATAAAAACGACTAAATAAATGGCCAATATCGATAGTACTATATATACTCAACATGTGGGGTATATATTACAAAAGTGCAACATAGAAGTGCTGAAACGAGTTTGAAACATGAACTCGAACCTCGGTACATCCAACTGGCGGGTTTGAAACTCGCCATTAAGAAAACTTGTAAACTCGGATTGTTCTGCGCTGTGATGCTCTGTTGGCGCCAAGATAACGAGCCGAGGTGGCAACCGCGCGACGCTACTGAGCGTCGTTTGGGGCTGGCGCGCCCCCGTGTCAATAAATATTTGCTAAGTTTACTATCTTGTCTTTGTGAGCCTGTCGGAGAATCATTACACCCTGGCTATTAATTTAGAGCTCGTGGCTAGAATCGCGCGTGCATATAGAAATCTTGTAAAAGACGCAATACGCGCGAACACGGGTTTTTGGACAAATTTCAATGCATTAATATGTTCAGACAAGTAGAACATATTGATGCATTTAACATGTTAATAAAATATACGTCAACGGGTTGTTTAATAACAAACCTTTTAGGATATGTCTTCTTCTCGATTCCACAAGAAATATCTCCTTCTTGTGGAATCGAAAAGAAGACATATCCAGCAAATATGCTACATGATGGTGGTATGCACATACCTTTTCTATAGTTTTTAAACCATTAAGAAAAATTTCCGGGGAAGAGTGTGTCGATATTGCTACTTTCTTTATATTCATATCCGAATTGCTCATCTTAACGATCAAATGGGGCATACGCCCCACGATGGGAAGCACTATTCTAGAACGTTGAGTCTGTAGCCAGATCATCTGTGTTTTGCCTAAATTAGGTATTTGCATAGTGTACTTTTTTTCTTAATGTCATAGTTATGCGAAGGTGATACTTTAGAAATAGCTGGACAGAAATTGTTAATTTATCCTTTATTTTATTTGTAAGCTGACCTATACATGGGATTTTCAGATTTTGCCTACTGAGAACTTGTCAGAAGACTTAATCGACAAAATGTATTGCATGAGTAGAGTAATATGGAAATAATTGATCATGGGATAAAGTAATGCATGCCGTATAACCGTAATGAATATGCACAATGTTTGGCAATTTCTCTGACAACCACTGAGACCGTTGGTCTCCTGGTGGTCTCATTAGTCGCCCGCTCAGCTTTCGTATAATCGTCAATATGCACCAAAACAGCGGCCATCTCACGATTGCCGCTGATGAAGATCGCGCATCGACGACACTGGGTCAAAGAGCCTGACGTAAGTTCAGCGACCGTTCCGACCCGGATCTTATTCAACGGCTATTACGAGCGCCGGGCGCATTTCATATTCGGTTTTTTGTTTGTTACTGCCCCGCGGACGGATAAACGCGTGTGTGCTGGCCTGACTGCTGCCGATGGGACGGCGTGGCGTGTAGAGTTTTCGTTTGATGGGTGCATCAGCGAATGAGTACGGGCGTGTGCGCGTGTGTGCGTGTGTGTTTGTGTTAATATGCGTTGCGACTGCCACCATCCGTTGGCGCTGGTTCCTGTTCGCACTCGGCCAAACGTGCAACGCGAAAAAGAGAACATTCGAAAGTCGGCGACCTGCTTTATTGACAAACGGGCGGTCGGAGGCACAGAAACTCTAAAAGAGATAGAGGCACGGAGGTGGGGGCAATCTGTATATCCGCATCCGATTCCGTATCCTACTTTGTCGGTACTTTATCGAAGATCCGCGTCTTGTGCTTTATTTTTGAGGGGTGATTACTGTCATTCCGGAATTAAACTCTTGCTTGGTATAAATAGACTGTGTATTATTGATGAGTTAAGGGGTGGTCAGCTTGCCAATTTCTTCACTGTTAACGTTTACTCATTTTTAAAATGTATATATATAACCTTTTTCCAGGCCTACGATTGACCCACTACTGCTAAAAAATATAGAGTAATTGTAAAAAATCACCATAGTTGGTAGGTTATTAATTATGGTTAGGGTTAATCGTGTTATAAAATTTTAATGTTTTTTTTCCGTATCCACAAACAAACCTTCTTTTTTTGGTATGCTAGAGTTGTTCATATAATAATTCTTCAATTATCAGTTTCCATCCAGTAGATGTGTTTAATTCGATGTAAAATTACATGATTGATATCAATAAAGGGGTCCCTTTGGGGTCTGATTGTAGGATTTTATCAGGTAACTTTTTTGTGTGTGTTCTAATATGCTATGATTCAAAGCGTTTTGATTGAAAAGATGGAATTTGCACTGTTCATCAAATCTCGAGGTATCTCTGAATATCATTCCAATTTATCAGTTTGTACTTTAGTACCTCATAATGTGTAACCGTGAAATGTGCACATTGTACAGCAAGTAATTAATAAAAGTTAAAACAGTCTCCATTTGTCCAAAAGTTAGAATCATGTTCTATCAATACCCGGCAATGAATTCCATTGATTATAATCACAAGCCTGTTTTCAATAGATTATTCTCAATACTCTATGATACAAAAAGTGATCAGAAATTTGATATCAGAGTGAAGTTGTGTATCAATTAAAGATTGATACGATTCGCGTTTCTTTTTAATGCATTTTATAATATTTCATAACTCTATCGAATTAAATGATTCATTACAAGATACTTCTCGTGCGTACTTCCGCGTCCATTATGAGTAGTTACAATTTAAAATGTTCTTTTTTAAACAGAGTTATCAATGGTAGACTTTAACCGTTTCTGACGTTATGAATGAGTAGAGAATGATAGAGAAACTAACTAAACTGTTCCAGAGTTGCATAGACACAGGACAGGTACCTAAAGAATGGACCGAAGCCTACATCACAGTCCTTCACAAGAAGGGAAGTAGAAGTAAGTGCGACAACTATCGAGGCATAGCAGTAACAAACTCAATCAGCCGAGTACATGGCAAATTATTTTTAAAAAATGCATTGAAGAAGAGTACAGCAGTCAGGAGACGGGAACGGAAAACGTTATAAACGATAATCTATTAAATGGTATTTTGGTAAAACTATCCTGTTTGTGCACGAACCATTTTGGGGGTGAAATTTCGCTCCACGCGAGAGGCGCGCACCTCGCGTCAGCTAAAACGAGCGAGTCCAACTCGAATATGGACGATTTACATGCGGTCCACTGTCTTCTCTTGTATACACCTTGAAAAGGGGGTCGTGCACAAGTAATATATTAATAACCTTTATACCGTTTGATAGATCATGAAATAGGGAATATACTGGTATGGTATAGATTCGTTGAATACATTTTACTCCTTCATATCGCCAGCAAAGGGTAAAGTCTACCCCTGATAACTCGTAAATAAAAAATGTAAATTTTAAATTCAAACGATTGATTAATGGCGCTGAAGAGTTAAGCTATCTAATGATAAAGCATTCATTCCAATAACATTATTCTAAGGATGGAAAAATTTAAGATAACAATAGGCGAAATGTGTAGTAGTTTGAAGCGCTGCTTCAAACCACTATGCGTCGCGCTGCGACGGTTTAAGTCACTTTTTTCGTGAAATCGTCCCCCACTGTGGTTCGTCGCGATTGCATACAATGCTCGATACTAAATCCTCGATGTTGATTATTGGATGGTATTTTCTTTTAAGGTACCCTAGTTAATTGGCACCGTGCAGGTGAAACCAAAGTACCGCATCAGCTTCGCAGGCGTAGCTGAGCGGATACGACGACGAGACATGCACACACATACCACTCGCGCGTCGGGGACGAGGCAGCGTTCACCGCACGCGGTGTATCAGTCGTGTCCGGCCGGTTGCGCATTTCGTTTCGGCGCACCTCGATGAATTCGACGCACTGTGTCTTCTCGCGTCGCGTATGTGTGAACCACCGTCCAATAATCTCGTCCAAACGGATTTACCACTTTTTGCCATCCAATAGGGGGTGTGCATACACCGGACCTACGTCGCCGTGTGTTTTGGATAAATGCATTTAGAATGTATCGGAATGTGCACGAAGGTAGGTGTTGTCCTGTTTGCGAAGAGGCATTTCGCTTATTTCGGTTTTCCACGCTTTCGTAAACACGAATCCGGGTAGGATGGCGCGAAGGTCAGTAGCCTTCGGTGTTGGCGTCGCGATCATCGAGATGCACATCCTTTCAAACTCATGTGCCACATACTTGTTGTTGTCCTTAATGGATGGTACTCTTGATACCATCCAATCAAGAAGTCTTTTAGCGAAACCTGAGAATCAAGACATTTTCAGACGGCCAAAATGCATATACATTCACATGTTCCACATTTCAATCTGTGCTATTAACTTGTTGGGTTCATAAATGTGCAAAGCACACCCCTTGATTGATAAAGTTTTTCAATCAGGATGCACTTGTGCATGCATGACCAACCAGCGCCTGCATCTCTCTCTCTCTCTCTCTTTCATCCGCAATCGCGCGTTTCGTGTCGAGTTTGTTGTTTCGTCGGGCCGCCAGTTCCGTCTCGCGACTCACTGACCGATTTTTGAGCAATGCGCGAACGCGCGCACAAAGCGGACCTGCCACCGTCATGCCATATCTACGAGTATTTACTTGCGTTCGTACTGTAAACCGCAATGTTGAAATTTGACGGTTTCGCGCATTTCGGCGCTCGGCGTTCAAAAGTCAATCATTTGCGTCACTCGCGTCAAAACACACCTGAGTGAAGCATGAATCGCTTCCAGTCGCGCGGTTCTGCTATTTACGCCGCATCCTTTCTTCATTTTTTTTTGTTTTGCTCATTCGAACAGGATGTAGACGGATTCATTTCTGCCAAGCGGATCTCGAAACTCCAACTGGAGATTTACTCTTTTCTAACTATGTCCATTGTTCGCAATACAATAAAATATCTAAGTAACTTCATTCTATTCAGAATGAAGTGAATTTCTGAAGAAGGAATAAAGAAATAACTTCTTTTGTTTCGAATAGTGGGCAATTTAAGAGAAAAAAGAGAAAATGTAACTGACCGTTGTCAAGTTAGTAAAAAAGATATTTATTAGAAACATCCATAAGAAAAATATAAAATAAAAAGTCGTTTAAAGTTTACGATTTTCAATGTATCATATACACTCCATTGTCTCCTAAACTAGAAGAGTGTGCCTCAAGATGTTCAAACAAAAAAAGGTTGCAAATTCAAAGAGGAATATGCTGTAGAAAAAAAAAATAATGATCGAGTCGGTGCACATAGGAGAAAGGTTGAAATAAAGAGATAATGCATTGATCGTGGTATCAACATAAACAGCTCATTATAGTGATTCATTGAAACCTGCAAACTTTAAACAACTTTTTAGGGCTCTTGCACCGATTGAAAGAAATGGAGCTCGCAAAATGCATACTAAATTGGGACATATAAATAATATATGCAAAGGGGGGTACACTGAATTTTTATTTTTTTACGATTTTTCTTTCTATATATCTAATTTCTAATAAAATTCTTTTCTGGCATTTTTTACTAACTTCACAGCAGTATTGAAGCTTTTCATTAAAGCTCAAAGGATAAGGAAACACTGCCTAATTCGTGTTTTTGGCTATTAATTTCATCAGCAATAGATTTCGCATGTTCAAAAGAAGGAGGCGTTCTGGTCGCTTCACTGCTGTCAGTTTGTCAGTTTCTAGCCAAGAAACGGACGACCGATTGACGGTGGGTGCAAACACGAAACGCAAACAAGAGACGTAAACGCGCGCGTAGATCCGGTTGAACTCTGTTCCATGCATGTATTCACACACACACACACACACACACACACACACACACACACACACACACACACACACACACACACACACACACAC